>JAQPPZ010009189.1:0-198695 GCA_028583015.1 Wollemia nobilis
AAAAATGGGTGGTTTCCAAGTGATTTTACAGAATAAAAGAGAGCCATTATCACAAAGCAATGACAAGTTTCCCATTTTACAAGCTATTGAAAAAGTGATGCAGTGCCTAGAATACAAGAAAGGAATGTGAAAGCTCCAATAGAAGGTGAAAAGGAAAAGAGTAAAGAAAAAAAGTGCTAAAAGAGAAGACCAAGAAAAACTGAGATTCCCATCCATTACAAAGGGTCAAAGAATAGAGGCTACTTAATAGTATAGAAGAAAGTATGGGGAACTAGAAAAAAGTATGAAAGACCTCCACAAGTTCAATATTAATATAATATTATGGATGAATTGAAAATAGTTCCATCTAGAGCAAGCCTGTATGATACACTTTTTCTCCCTAGTCAAATAGATTTGTTGAAAGCTTCTCTGCATAAAAAGTCTCAAGGAAAAGAAACCACCATAGTGTTCAATTTGGCACAAGATAAAGAAATGATGTTTCCCACCACTCTGAAGAACAAAACTCCTCCATTCTATATATCTCTTAGGATGGAAGGATGGATAGTTCACAACTGTATGCTAGACTCAGGGTCTTCAACGATTGTAATGCCAAAAGCAGTCTGCAATGATATGGATATGGAGTACACATGGTCATATCAGGGGGTCTTGTAACTTGATGGTACCCCAATAAAGACCATATGAGTTATAAAGGATGTATTGATGAGGTTGCATAGGGATCCGAAGGTGACCATTGTCCAAGAAATTGTAGTGGTTGATCTCGAACCTTATTTTGGCATATGCCTTTCAAGAGAATTCACAACCAAAATGGGAGGATATATGTATTTAGACTACTTTGCTATGATAGTTCCCTATAAAGGCAAGAGAATAAGGATAACCCCCGAAATTCCTGTATCTTTCCATATTGAAAAAATTGAAGAAGATTTGTACAATCATTTAGTGATGGAAGAGCCAGAGTTAGTAGAAATCCTAGAAAATTTAGAAATTGAAGATGAATTGCCCTTCAAGGATGATTATAACCTATCAAAAATAGGGCTGGTTACATATAGTATTTTATTAGAGGTAGAGAAGAATATCCCTAACATATCTAACTAGTAACTTAGGTAGTTGAAAGTTTAGATAATGTATTTTGATGGAGTAAGATAGAAAAATAGAGTTGGAGCAAGTGTAGTGTTGAAGTCTCCTTCAAAACGGGTGAAGAGTTTTGCTTTTAGACTAACTTGGGTTTGTACAAACAATGTTGCTGAATATGAAGCTTTGTGCTTGGGATTGATGCAAGCAAAAAATGTGAATTAAGATGTTAAATATTTATGGTGACTTAGAACTGGTGGTCAACCAAGTTACAAATAGGTGTAGTAGTAAACATCACTATATGAAGATATACATGAATCGGGTATGAGACTTGATGGAATCATTTGATGCTTTGAATCTCCACTCTGTACCCATAAAATAGAATATACTAGCTAATACTTTTGTAGTTAAGGGCTCCGATTTAAATCCTTCCTTATACCTTGGGTCGACTACAAATAAAAGAGTCAAGTTAGTCTTCAGACCTGCAGTTCTAGACACATAAATATTTTGGTAGGTTTTCGAGAATGAAGATCAGATAATTGATTTTCTAGTTAGAGAATATTGTTTAGCTAATGTGCAGGAAGAGTTTTCTCAAGAAATAGAACAAGATATCATTTAGTTGAATAACACTCACATTCCTAAAGACCTGATCACATTAGAAATCTTGTTTGACAATGAGTATGGGAAGAAGTCAAGTACTATGAAAGTAGATGACAAAATATGCAGTGAGATTGAAATAGAAAATAAAAAGAAGATTAATGTTGGAATAAGGTGTTCCCCAAAAGAAATTGAGGGAGTCAAGGCACTTTGTTTTAAATACCTAGACATTATTACTTGGTCATATGAGGAACTCACACTTTATGATAAAAAGATCATTCATCATATCATTGATCTAGAGCTTGATGCAAAACCTTTTAGACAAAGATAAAGGTTTATGAATCCTAAAATTAAATCCATAATGAGGCAAGAATTGCTTAAGCTTATTAAATGGAAGATCATTTATTCAATCAAGCATTCTACATGTATTGCTAACTTAGTTCCAGTGAGAAAGAAAAATGGATACATTTACCTTTGTGTAGATTTTAGGAACCTGAATAGAGCATTACTAAAATACCATTATCCACTTCCTCAAATTGATCAGATTTTGTAGATGGTAGCATGTACAGAAAGGTACTCATTATTGAATGGTTTCTTCAGATATAACTAGATCTAGGTCAAGGATGAAGATCAGTTTAAAATAGCCTTCACCATTAAGTGGGGCACATTTGCTTATCAGAGAATATCATTTGTCCTGTCCAATGGAGGAGCTACATTCCAAAGGGACATGGACTATGCTTTTGGTGAGTTGATATACAAAATTATTTTGATTTATCTTGATAATATGACTATGTTTTCTCATAGAAAGGAATCACATCTTGAGCATTTAGAGAATTTTTTCTAGAGGTGCAAAGAGTTTGACATCTCCCTCAACCCAAGGAAATCATTTTTTGTTGTCCATGAAGGTAAGTTATTGGGGAAAGTAGTCTTCAAATAAGGGATGACAATATATCCTAGTAGAATAAAGTCAATTCTAGCCCTTCCTCTCCCCGTAAATAAGAAAGGCTTACAATCATTATTTGGCTAAATTAACTTTGTGAGGAAGTTCATCTCATATTTTTCTCAAGTAGTTAGGACCATATCACAGTTACTCAAGAAGACCATGAAGTTTAAATGGAATGAGAAAAGAAATCAAGCCTTCGAGGCTATAAAACAAGCAATTATAATTGCATTGGTATTGATAAATCTTGATTTTAGTAAAGACTATTTTTTTTACGCATATGGAGCTAAGGAAAGCTATGCATCAATGCTTACACAAAAGGATGAGAATGAGGAGGAAAACTCCATCTTATTATGAAGCCAAAATTTGCATGAGTATGAGACCAAGTATAATTTCATTGAGAGGCAAGTTTTCACAGTGATGAAATCCCTAAAAATATTTAGGTAGTACTTCGTTCAAAGCAAGACTCTTTTCTATGTGGTGCACCCATATGTAAGAAAATTTGTCCCTCAAGGAGAACTGGGTGATAAAATATCTAGTTGGATTACTAAAATAGATGAGTATGATATAGAGATCCATCCCACCAACTTGGCCAGAGGAAGGGTATTGTGCCAGGAACTTGTAGCTAAATTGGATGCAAAATATACAATAGCCTGTCAGGAAGTAGAGGATGATTACATCGATAGTATTCCAAAAAGTTTAGATTGGGTAAATTAATTGATAACCTACTTCCAAATAGGAGTATGTCCTCAAGGTCTCAATACTTCACAGAAGAGAAGATTTAGACTATAGGCTTTGAAATATATATTTCTTCCTGAAGGGTTATAAAAAAATAACCTAGATGGAGTACTTCTAAGATGTCTAAGAGAAAATGAAAAACAAAAGGTCATTGAATAATTTCATGGAGGCCTATCAGGAGGTCACTTTTTAGGAAGATAAATTTTTATGAAAATAATAAGAGCAATATACTACTGGCCCACTATATTTGTAGATGCTTTTAAAGCAAATAGGTCATGTGATAAGTGCTAGGGGTATGTGGCAAGGACCAAGAATGCAATATTTCCACTTAAACCAATTCAAGTGGAGGAGCCTTTTCAGCAATGGGAGCTCGAATTTGTTGGAGTCATTAACCCAAATTCATCAAAAGGTCTTGATGGGGGGCCAGAAATTGCAAACATGCAAATCCAATTTTTCATTTAGCAACTGCAAATAAATTTACACAACTAGCCCGCAGGCTTAGTTTTCTATTCTCTAATGCAATCTCTAGCTCTCCACCACTCTCCTATTACAATGCCTGGGTTTTTATAGAGGCCCCGACCCTCTGAGTCAAAAAAAATTTCAAATTAGCAGGTTCCAAAATGGCTCTCAGCCTTCGACTCTGCAACTATGTTATGCCATTTTCTGACCCCACAGATCCTGGTGTAACTACCTCACATTTGGTGATCTGTTGCACACTCAAGAACCCAAGATTTCTCTACTCCTGGGGTAAACTGCCTTCGCGACATGTCGTGATATCACGACATTTTTCTTCCTCACTTCCTTTCTCCTCTTCGGGTCGGGTTATCGCGACATGTCGCGATATCGTGACATATTTCCTTTCTACTTTCTCGCTCTTCTTCGGGTCACGAAATCGTGACATGTCATGAAATCACGACATCTTTCCTTTCTGCTTTCTCGCTCTTCTTTGGGTCACGAAATTATGACATGTCATGAAATCATGACATCTTTCCTTTTTGTTTTCTCTCTCCTCTTTTGGTCGTGATATCGTGACATGTTGCGATATTGCAACATTTTTCTTCCATGCCTTCTCTCTCCTCTTTTGGTCGCGATATCACGACATGTCACGATATTGTGACATTTTCCTTCCATGCCTTCTCTCTCCTATTTTGGTCGTGATATCGTGAAATGTCATGATATCACAACATATTTCCTCTCTTGCCCTTCCTTTTCTCTTTTGGTCATGATATCGCGACATTTTTTCTTCCTTTGCCAATTTTTCTTCTTTTCAAGAAAAACACCAAGGCAAAACACTTAGAATTTTTTTGTTGATGCAAGATGGCTCTGCTGCCACTGGATGCTCCTACATCAGACACCCGAGGTTGATGGAGAAGTGACCTTCACTTTTGTACTGTTCGATCACCTTCTTCGGTGCTAGTACTACAAGTACTGCACAAGGACTCAAACTCTCTCTAATCAACCTCTTCCACAGTTCCTGGTGTAAACTGCCTCACGTTCGACGATCTATTTACACCCTCAAGAATTTTTGCTCTCTCTTCTCACACCCTTCCATAGATCCTAGGGCAAGCTACCTCACTTTAGACGATCTTCTCACACACTCAGGAACTCCCACTCTGATACCACTTGATGGGGGGCCAAAAATTGCAAACATGCAAATCCAATTTTTCATTCAGCAACTGGAAATAAATTTACACAGAACTAGCCTGCAGGCCTAGTTTTTCATTTCTCTATTGCAATATCTACCTCTCCACCACTCTCCTATTACAATGCCTAGGTTTTTATAGAGGCCCCGACCCTCTGAGTCTAAAAAATTTCAAATTAGCAGGTTCCAAAGTGGCTCTCGGCCTTCGACTCTACAACTCTGTTCCACCGTTTTTTGATCCCATGGATCCTAATGCAACTGCCTCACGTTCGGCGATCTGTTGTGATCTGTTGCAAGAGAGGAAATATGTCACGACATGTCATGATATCGTGACATCTTTCCTCTCTTGCCCTTCCTTTTCTCTTTTGGTCGCGATATCACGACATTTTTCTTCCTTTGCCAAATTTTCTTCTTTGCAAGAAAAACACCAAGGCAAAACACTTAGAATTTTTTTGTTGATGCAAGATGGCTCTGTTGCCACTAGATGCTCCTACATCAGGTCATAAGTTCATCCTTACTACCACTTATTACTTCACCATATGGGTTGAGGCTATCCCAACCAAGAAGTTAGATCAAGAAGTAGTGATTGAATTTGTGGAAAATATGATCACAAGGTTTGGAATTCTAGAGGCACTAGTAAGTGATAATGGCCCAACTTTCATAGGTGCAAAATATATTGAATTTGCAAGCATGACATAAATATAAAGAATTATTCTAACTATTACCCTTAGGGAAATGGATTGGCAGAATCCACCAATAAAAACTTGCTTAGAATTCTGAAAAGGGCACTGGAAGAGAACAAAAGGAGTTGGCATATTTTAGTAGACCAAGTTTTGTGGGTGGATAGGATCATTATCAAGAGGTCCATCAAGACATCCCCTTATGCATTAGTTTATGGTAAGGAAGTTTTTCTGCCTACCCATATTGAAATACCAACTTTAAAATGGGCTAACCAAGATCAAGAGCTAGATCAAAATCCACTAGAAGCCAGGTTGATGGAAGAACAAAGGACTCAGGCATATGAGAATCTCCAAAAATACTCCATGAATACAAAAGAGTGGTTTGATAAGAAATCAAAATTCAGGAAGTTTAATGAAGGAGATTCAATGTTAAGGTGGAATGTAGAAAAGGCTAAACCAGGCAACCATCAAAAATTTGATTCCTTTTGGGAGGGACCCTTCAAGATCATTGAAGTAAAAAAGAACAATACCTTTCAACTTCAAGATGAGGAGGGAAATATACAACCCATTCCGGTCAATGGGTATCATCTCAAACTATATTTTAGTTAGAGAATCCTTCCTATTGTAATATATGTACATATTTTATATTATATTTTCTTTGTTGTATTCTAAAAAACAAAAAAATGGGAAAAAAGTGTTATTTTCCGCTTTCAAAGTGATACTGTGCTATATTTCATGAGGAGGTAATGCAATGAGAATTTCCACGGTCAAAAGAGTCAAACTAGCTCTAGCAAAAATCCATCCAACAGACTTTTGAGCCCAACACAATTTTCCAAAGAGAACAGGACTCCTGGTGGTGCCTAATGTAAAAGTAGTTTTAAAATCTACGGTCTAACTGGTCAAATAGTACCCAATGGAAACTGAAGGAGCAAAATGTAGAGGAGAAAATTCCGCTTAAGGTTAGTTTCCATGTTGAAAGGTTTGCAGTGTTAAAATCTACTGAAGTGCAGAATTCACGGTCAACACGGTCAAACAGGTCTTAGAGAAAAATTGAAGGAGAAAAATTTTAAGTCCAAAGAAATTTTCAAAAGACCATGAACCCATCGATAGTTCCTGAAATAGACGTAGTTCCAAAATCCATGGTCAACTTGGTCAAAGTTGCCATCGTGGAAATGCAACTAGTAGAATTTCAAGGGAAACACCCAAAAGGAACATGCAACTCTTAATGAGTGGAATTGGGGAACCAAAGCATAGTGTTAAAATCCACTGAGTACTAGATTCTACCATGAAAATATGGGAATAAATGCACCTTGAGAAGTGTACCAATGGATAGTTTACCACCATGTGCTATGAATTTCATCCAATCAACGATGCGGACTTCACTGACAAGCCACACTTCACAACATTTGATTCACTCATTTGAAATCATGAGAAGTAACTACCCGTTCATCTTCATTAATGGTGGAGGAGTGCTTGAAGATCTATTTAAATGAAGAAATTTAAAAATAAATCATTTTCAAACAAGTTTGGCTGAAGAACCAGAGCATTGTTGAGAAAAATTTTTGCATACTCCAAAGACAATAATTTGTAAAGAAAAGGCCACCCAAAAGCTGAAATGGCATCGACTATAGCAAAGCAAACTGGGCAATCAAGCAAGGTTGAAAGACCAAATTACATTGACAAGAAGGCAGGGGTCATGGACACAAAAATGACGTACGTAACCAGATATCACCTTAGGAGGGGGTATGAGGTCAAATTATTCAAGGGTGAGCCTCTTCCAGATCAAGGTATTGGTGCTATGTACTCTCTGCTCTCTTATTACATTTGTGATGTAGTCCATCCTTACCCAGAGCTAATTTTTGCTATAGCCAAGTTTTATGACCCTGCAACTAGGTCGGTAAGGACATCCCATGGCAAGGTCTTGTTTCACATAACTGAGCAAGCTTATCGAGACTTATTTGCAATGGGATAGTGACCCCCTGTACCTCCCAAAGAGTTCAGCCTAGAGAAGCAAGCCAAGTATTATACCCTGAAGAATCGTAGTCAAAATGGAAGTCATTTTAGGGCTTGGGTATATAGTCAATTTAAAACCATAAAGTCCAGAGAAACCCTACCAACAACTCCTATTTCCACTAAGGAATTTGTATATCCTGAGTTGTTCTCCATGTTAGTTGTGATAGCTAGCCTAGAGTCTGATCTGGATGTAAGGGATTGGTAGTTGGCCACTACATACTACATCTCAAATACCAAGATGTATACGACACCACTAGGGGATAGTGATAATGCCCCAATTTACTTCAATTGGCCTGCATTCCTCACCAAGAGAATGCATGAGCAGCTATTGGCCATGAAGAAAGATGAGGAGAATCCATCATTCAGATATTGCTCCAATTTAATTTGGATGTTCTTCAGTGCCACTAGGGATGATTACCCCTGGATATCAGTGGTTGACAAAGATGCAGATGGACATCCATTGTCGATCTATTATTGGACTAGGGTTTTGAGTAGAGCAAAGTCTTACTACACTTTCAACATGAATTTCTTGGATCGAACTTTGCGAGTTATGTATGGCAGTTACCCTAGACTAGCCCCAAAAATAGAAAATAAGATAAGATTCAAAGGGGTTGAAGAAGGATATTGGTACATCTTAACAGAGGGCACGATCATCAAACTGTATGGTTTCATAGAGAAGCCATTCTTGTTACCCCATTACATCACCCACCACATATTCGCACTAGAATATTGTAGGCAGGTGGACTATATAAACTATAAGTTTGGCTCTGGAAATAAGAGAAAAGTGATAGTTGATTACTCTTTCAAGGAAGGTGATATCACTATTTGGAGGAAGGGACAATATGAGCAAATTAATACAACCTTGGAAATATTAGGTCTTTTCCAACTCCCTCAGAGGTGGGGATATGACCCAGATGATTTGTTTGTGGAAAGGATTAAAGAGTTGCATGGAGATAAAGTAGCTAAATTTGTAAAATCAAAGTGCTCACACATAGAAAAGCATAAAAACAATAGAGAGCAGTCCCCCCTCCAATGGAATGTGAATGCCATGGAATCACTTCCACCTTGGAGAGATTACTATGAGCATGTGCATGACTATGACCCAACCAAAAGTTCTCATCAGCTCGGTGATGCTAGAATCAAGGAGATGGAGGAAACTTATAAATGGTCTCAAGCCAAAATTTTGGAATGGTGGTAGATGAGGGTTGAAATAAATGCAATGAAGGGTAAGTACCCTAAGCCAATTGATGCTGAGTTTATAAAAAAGGTACGATGAACATGTTGCAACTTGGAAGGCTAAGGAAAAGAAGAGCCTAGCATTGATTCTTGGAAAGGCAGAAACAAGCAGAGCCAAAAAGAGCAAAGCTAAAAGCAAGAAGGCTGAAGCGGCTAAGAAGCAACAAGAGTCAACACCACCATCCTCTACTCCTTCACAACAAAAGGAGGACACCACAAAGGAAATGGGTGCAATGAAAAGTACCCCAAGGAGGAGAAGGTCTAAGCATAGAGCTACCAAGGTGAAGACCCCTTCAAAAGTGGAAAGGAAGAAGAAGGTTAAAGTTGTAGACCTCACTACTACAACCTCCTCTAAAAAGAAATATAAACTGGTCCTTATTATGAAATCTACAATATCACTTCCTCAACCACAACTAGAGCAAACTATAATATTCAAGAGGAAGGCAGAAGGTGCAGTGTGGGAAATTGACACCTTAGTTTCTAAGAAATAAAATTTGAGTGAAGCGAAAGTAGTGACACAAGTTCCTACTACATCAGGAGAGTAGAAAGTTCAGCAAAAGCAGTGGAAGAGTGTTGATGAAGTTTTCAGATAGTCTACTTTGGTAGGCTCAGGTATGATTTCTAGTCCCTCTCCTTCTTCTTCTCCTACTTATTCCCCGAAGAAATCCCCCTCCCCTTATCAAGTTCAAAAGGTATCAAAAATATCATCACCTATGCATAATTCCCCACAATCATCTCCATCTCATCTGTTTTCATCTCCTCAACTAGATACCTCCCCATTTTGTAAAATTGAGATCTCTAAACCATCATCTCCTTCTCATTTACCACAACTTCCAGTATCATCCTCACCTCCAACTTCCATAAATCCATCTCCTCCATTATCACTACCCACATCAATGATGGCAATATCACTACCATTAACTCCCCCATCATTTGTAGCTATCAGTTCCATTATAGCTGCTACTTCCACTATGGATACAGAGTCCACCATCATCACCACCACTCCCCTCCCAACCATGGTGGTCCCTTTTTCCTTATAAATGTCACTCCATCCACCCCCATGGATCATCCTACAATAGCATCCTTGCAAAAGGTTAAGAGCACCTCATTGAGAGCACAAAGCTACTAGAGCAAGAAATTGGCTCAGTCTTCTAAGGGAGCTGCCAAGGTGAGAAAAATAGTAATGGTCGACCCTGTGTCTAGATAAAGGATAAAATTCAAGATGATCCCTTTGGTTGATAAACCAGAAGAAGATATGATAGTGGAAGATTATCGGTTAGAGGAGAAGACTGAGGACATCTCTCAACTAGTCATGGAAGATGAGTTTATCATAGCCAAAGTTGGGCTGGAAACCATGTTTGTCAAAAATGACATCTATAGGGAGCAATCTACTAAAATGGAAGAAAAGGTTACTAGGCTTGAAGCCACCATTAAGGACCAAAAGAAAGAAATGAAATATTTGGAGAATGAGGCTAAAAAATGGTAAAATAAATTTGAGAAGATGGTCAACTTCAAAGAGTAGGTTCAACAACTGTAGGAGCAAAATCAGGAATATGTGAAGCAGATACAAGCTTTACAACAACAGCTCTAGGTTGAGAGTACTAAGGCTACAGGATTCTCTAGGACTAAAGTGAAATAAGTCAGAAAAGAAATTTTGTCTAACATCCTGGAAAAGTGCTCTAAAATCTAGCCCATCCTCGACTTCATGGATGAGGCTAGCCATGTGTTGCAAAATACCAGGGAGGATATAGAGACCATCACCAAGCAAATACAACCAATAGCCCCTCAGGCTAGTGAACTCCTCAATCTATCTGAGGCTAAGTGTAATCAGTTGGGCAAGCCTATCCCCAACAAGGACTGGAGCACCTCAAGGATCATGACTAGAATTATCCTCAAGAAGAGTGGTTTGCTTCAGAAGGGGTGGTTGTTAATTGATAGATTGGATGATGAGCTTTAGAGGATCATAGATACCAATGAGGAAATGGTGCAATATGGCTTCAATGGATTTTGGGATGACAACAATCTGATGGTATCAGAAGAGGATCTCTAGAACAACATACAAGCAATGATTGAAGATGAATCAGAGGTAGATGCATGGTAAGAGCCAATTGACCAAGATAAAGTAATGCAACTGATAAAAAACTTAACCAGATTGAAAGACTTGATGGGAAATTTAGCGGAATGGGGGACTTCGGTCTCATATGATAAGACTATTGAATTGTGTTACATCCATCAACAACTATTGGAGATAAAGAATCCTTCTCAAGCATCCTAGAACAAGGCCATGAATACCTTGAACCAAGCTACTCAAATTTTAAAAGAAGATGTAGAACAAAAGGAAGCTGAGGATGATGAAGAATAAGAGGATACTAAGGAAGATCCAGAGGAAGAGATTTGGAAGAAGAACAAGAAGGTGAAGAGAACGAACAGGAGGTACACCAAGAAGGTGAGGGAAATGAAGAGGAGGTACACCCAGAAAAACAACACCAAGAAGGTGGGGAAAATGAAGAGGAGGTACATACATAAGAAGGAAACTATAGAGTGAGAAAGAAGAGAAAGAGGTATATGATACTGCAAATGTCCAAGATGGACAAGAGCAAGACTAGTAGTAAAGGCATGAGAGTGCCAAAATTTTATTGTAAAATAGAAAAAAAAATTAATACTATAGTCAAAGGAATAGCCGTAAGGAAACTTTTATAAGTATTTTTGAGTCTGATAGTGTTAGAAGGTAGAAAAAGAAGCATGAGCCTGCCAGGAAAGGTAAAAGCTGTGAGGCAGATTTTTGTGGAAAGAGAATTTTTTCAGCCAAGCCTATAAGGAGCACATCTGCAAGCATTTCTAGAGAAGATTGATGACTACTTCTAGCATGACCTCCATATAAAACTTTACTCTTTGAGTCCTTCTATAGAGACTTAAAAGAGTGAGGTTTATAGGGAAGTTGTTCCTTGAGGTATCTTTTGCATCCAATCAGAGTAGATTTCTCCATCTCAAGAGGAGGCTGATAGTATATATTGTTGTCGTTCATTCCATGGTTGTGGTGCAATCTCCCCTATTTCATTTTTTTGACTCCAATACCCAAAGGATAAGGATATGAGTTCATAAGCCTTGCTAGCAATGCTCCCAAGGAGGCACTAGAATGTAGGCCAAAAAGGCCACATACTAAGCCAATTTTGTAAAATTTGGCTAAGTGTTGAGAAAAACCTCAAGAGTAGTGTTAAATTCTACTAAAGTGCAAAATCCGTGGTCAATGTAGTCAAATAGTGCCCAAAAAAAATTGGAGGAGCGGAATTCAGAAGGGTGACTTTATCTTGAGGTTAGTTTCCACGTTGGAAGACCACACACATAGAAAATTTGGTAAAATTGGCTAAGTGTTGAAAAGAAAATCAAAGGCAATGTTAAAATCTATCGGAGTGCAAAATCCATGGTCAACACAGTCAAATAGTGCCTAGAAAAAACTGGAGGAGTGGATTTTGAATAAGGAAGAGGTGATGCAGTGTTAAAGTCCATCGAGAACCAATGCAATATCAAAATTCTATGGTCAACACGGTCAAACGATGCCAATAGAAATTGGTGGACCAGATTGGGACAAAACACTACGGAAGATAAGGTAAAGTTTGAAATATATTACAAAACCCATTCGGGTAATACGTAATGTTGAAATATACTGTCAAACTGGTCAAAACTAGCACAACAAAATTTGGAAGAGCGGATTTTGAAAATAACAACAACCAACAACGGGGATTGTCGAAGACAAATATCATCAAAATTTAAAGATGTAAGGCATTGCTGGACTCACATTTTATGGTCAACATGGTAAAACCTAACCCAAAAAAATTCAAATGAGTGAATTATAAAACTGAGGAGTATGCAACCATTCAGAGTGGAATCTAAAATGCATGAGTGAAAAGAACCTAGGAAGATCAAGCATCGCTGGAATCAAGATCCATCTAAGTTTTCAGTTATAAATCTACGTACTAAAAGCCTCATCAAGAATAGGGGATGGACCAGATAAATCGACAACCAGTGTAGCCACCAGATTTTGGGAGGGTTGAACAACTTGAAGAGCTTAGAGTTGTAGAGTTTCATGGAGCACAACTCTTTTCTTTCTTCTTGTAAGAAAATAAGAGGCCACCACCTCAACATCCTGCTGATATGGCATGAAAATCCTTGTAATGTTCCCATTCTTTCTATTGTTATTGTAAAATCTATATAAAGAGGTCAAACCCTTAGTTTGAAGGGTTGACTCTAGAGTGTTTGCCTATCATATTACTATAATTTTTTTGAGAAATCAATAGAAGGAGCATTACTTGGATGTTTGCCTTAGGCTTGTGTCTTCATATTTTGTGAGTTTATTCTATGAATTCATTTCTACTACTATTGTTATGGTTAGTCAATTCTGCTGATATTGGATTGCTAACTTAGGGTAAATTGGAATACTTCATGCTTAAAAAAATGCTGTAGAGAGCTTATTTTTCTATTAGTCTAAAGGTTGATCTAATTTTGCTATTTGGATTATTAACATTTCAGATGTTTGAAATAGTTCTCTAAGTGTTTTATTATTCTTTAATGATGAATATTACTAGTTTTGAATGTTGTTAGTCTTAAGTGTGGCATACTGGAAATGTGATTGATCAGAGGATTCTTGATATTTTTCAATGTTGTTAGCTTTATCTAACCATTATTCATTCAATTGTTTCTAACCCTTACTCTATTTCTATCCCTAGCTTTATACTTTAAACTGAGCTTAATTGAGTCAACACCAATTAGTTGATAAGGTATACCAACCTACTCTAGAGGTTGGATTGAAGCAATCTTTAATCCATCCAATATTGGGGTTTGAGTTGTGATTAGTAGGTATGTGCCTCCTAGAAATTCATAGATTCATAGTCATAGTTCAAGATTTCATTGATGTCAACTCAGATCCCAACATTACTAATGTTTGCAGGCCCATTAAACACTCCCTCTGTCATGCCTATAGTTTCCCTTTTCTTAGTTAAGTACTCAATGATTTTCTATTGTTGGGCTATCAACTCTAATTTTTGGACCATATGAGTTTTCTGTTGGACCACTTCCTCTTTTAGCTACTCCATAAGAGTTTGTATTAGTTGTACAACTTTATCCAAGTTTCCTTCCTCCCAACCAAGCTCATTTGGTGGAGGTTCATTCAACTGCTTCATTTTTATCTCCTTTTTTGGACCTTCCTTTCTTGTTTCAATACATGGTCCTCATGGAGGTCTGATGGTGTTTTCTTCCTACCTAGATTCTACAGGGCTTCTCGAAGATTCAACTTGCAACAAGTGCACCATCCTGTAGGGAAAATAAGCAAGTTACTATACAATTTTAAATTTTATCTAGAAAAATCATTTAATCAGAGTCCTACAACTTAAGGATCTCTTATGTTCTAATACCATATGTAACAACCCAAGTCTACACACTTGGTTGCACCACATTAAATAATCCAAACAATTTCTCAAGATCTTTTTCAAAAGTTTATTGTTTCAAACCTAAAATGTGTTTCATGTTCACACAAATGCTTTCAGGTTCATAGCATTTAGTTTCACCCAATGGAAATTAAACATTCAACTTTTAATTAGTATAGGTATATCAAACCACTTTTGGGTTCAAGACTATTGCAAACAGTCACCCAAGTGGACGAGATTGGCCAAATCCTGTAAAAGGTGCCATTTTATGGAATCAACTGATCTCATTTATGTCCTTGTGTTTTGGCATGAGGGTAGAGCCACGACTAGGGTTACCCTCTAGGGCCTATAACACCTAGAGGAGGACACTTTTTTTTCTCCATCCCTTAACATCTGTGAATATACGACCTAACTGGATGACTTATTCAACCTTTAATATGCAAGGGATCATCGTATATACGCCTAATATCTAGATTATTTTCCACTACCCAGAGTCAGCTAGATCCATATCAATACCATGATCTTGGACTTCATCACTCATTCTCATATTGACTCACAAATGTTTATCCCATACCAAAAAACGTGGTTGAGCTAGCTAAGTCAAATTAACATAGAAATTATCATAGTACTACCCGAGTAGCAACCTAGATATGACATCCCATCCCATCATCTCATTATAAGTTCTAACCAAATCAATTATCTAGACCAATTTAATCAGACTATAGTTGCCTCGAGACTTGTTGTTTACATATCCAGACCTCAACTGCATTAGGTGTATATAAGCCATACATACTCATTGGCTTTTTTTTTAATATTCTTAGTTTATCCTACTCGATAAACTATTATTCAACTTTAGGTTTAATTTCTATAGTCATAATGGCTTTCCTAATGTTGTGCAGGTCTAACAAAATTCAACGCTCAATTCAAGAGAACCCAACCAACATTTTACTATACCTACCCTTTACTCTAAGAAAAATCCTTTTATTTAAGAATAATTATCATAGCATCAAAACAATAGGTACAATTGTTTTAATCTAAAGAAATAAAGAGATTATTCCTTTATAAGCCATATACTACTGATTAATTACTATAGCAATAATAATTTTAAAACAAAGAGTAATGATATTCACTTTTCCATTTGGGAATTACAAAGCAAATTAGTGCAGTACTAAGTTTATTCAGAATCTATGGTAATTATGTCTAGCTATATTTTGGAGTTATAATATACTTTTTCCCCATGTAAACCACTTTCTTCTACAATCTAGAAATGAATAAATATTAACTATGTCCCGATTGACTTAACATGTATGTACAAACAATAAATTTTTTAATTATAGCCTACATATTTATTCCCATATAGGGCATATTAATTTCAAAGGTTGAATTATTTTTGTATTCGCTAAGACCATTAATATTCCAATATTTCAACTCTAAGCCCAAATTTATAATCACAATTTCTCTTTCAAACACTTTTTAAAATAATCATATTAATACCCTTTATCTCAACTTTTAAGCAATGGCATTAGTGTACTCATTATTTCTATAGCTTATTTTGCTATTAAATGTACTCCATACAAACTAGTATAATTTTAATAAAACATTATCACCATTACTTAAGAAAACATTTGGAGATTGTTTTCATTAAGGTCATATTTATAGCATGTCATGATTACCATTTGCTAACAATAGAATACAACTTCAACATCTCTTAAACTCACCATGAAGTCTAGATTTGCAATAAAAATTTAGATATATTTCCTTTAGAGAGTATTTAGCAATTCCATTGTACAATTTTTCTTCCAGTGGAGAGTTCTCAATGAAATAAAAGAGCTTCTTTGCTTAAGTTGAATTTTACATAGGTATATAATTTATTAACTCTCTCCTCATGAATAACAACCTGTTCCATTTAATGACTATCTCTAGTTTAGTGTAATCTTACATATCCACCGCTACCTCAGTGATACCTAATTAATACAAATAGTGATATTTTGATTAAATAATACAAAATTTAATTGGGTCTAAGGTATCCCAAAAAATTCTATGTTCCCTTCTGACAAGTTTATTATAGCTACATTTTGCATAATAGAGATAGCATTGTCCAAATATACCTATGTCAATGTTTAAGAGAAATAGGTGTAGACAAAATTCCCTTTCATTTAATTAAAATGATTGTCGATAACAAGGAATTTCTTATTGATGCTTTGAATAAAAGAGATATAACATTGTTTTTCCAAAGGAGGAACTTGAAAACACAAAACTAATATTACATCAATGCCTCCATTTACTGGACTACACATCAAATATATAAAATTTATCAAAACTTCTTTATACCCATAGCTTCAGTTTTTTAAAATATTACATAAGTTTGACCCAATTTAAAATTTCAAACAAGATAATCCCTTCTAGTTCACCTGCGTTGTTCTTAGACCAATGTTCCAAAATTTATACAATAAAGAGATAATAAGTCCTATGACTTAGAAAATAGGCGAACGATGATAATAGTTCCCATTTAATCATTCTAATATTTGAAGTCAACAACTTCTACATTTAATTATCATTTTAGGCATTGCCCAGGTTGCAGATTTCATAATGAATAGCAATACAAAGGTTCATTTGGATATGACGTTCTTTGTATATTGGTAATATCTCAAAATTTATCATAACCAAAATATTTCATCCACAAATTTCACCACAAGCTCCTCTATGGTTTGTGGACTGGGCGACTGGTTTACTCTTCTAACCCGAGTAGAACTTTGAACTCCATTTTCACCATCTGATTACTAGAATGATGACTCCAGGGATCAGATGCGGCTCATATATATAGGATATGGATTCTAAATGCATGCAAAAACTAACTTATACTATATTACCACACTTTCAAACATGCAAGGTATACTGACATGTAAATTCATTTCAATTCAAACACACGACAACATTTCAAACACACATTGCTCCTAATATCATTGAACACTTAAGTCTTAGGTAAAACTAGCAAGCATTTACACATATTGCCTTAAACTGAAGAAGCACATAAATAATTTACCATCTGTAAGTGGTAATATACCCATACCAAATGTATTTCAACAAGATATCCATATATAGACAAGGCTTTTCAAACAATTTACTACAAAGCATGTATTTCACTATCAAATACAAATTTTGCAGTCAAATTAGATAATTCATTTCACTTTTTCCAAAATACAAGATAAAATTTTTCTTTAAGCACCCAATTCATTTTTAAAAGATATTTCAAACAGTCACTAAGCTAGAAAAATATCAACCTTACTTGCAGTTGTCGCAGTAGAGCCAAATCCTTTTCCACAAACGTCTTTTCGCTGGTGATTTTCTTTTTCGCAATTAGCCCATGCAATTATTTTTCCAAAGTATATATTTTATATTTTCCCTTGATGAAATTTTCATACAACGAACACCAAAAAACTTGAAACCCAAAAATTTCTCTAATTGAAAACATGCAAGGCAAGCCAGAATCCCATTATCCAAACTTCACAGAACCCAGGCCTCATCTCCCTTCACATGCTCAACAATTGTAATATTTTTAAAATAGACATACTGCACATATATTCTATCATCATAACATATTATCCAATGCTCAAAGAAATCATTACATTCACACATCAAAGGATAGCAAATTAAAATAGAAGCTATTATTTTTATCATGCTTGTATTTTTTTATGTACATATTTTATTATTGTATATTCTACTTTATATTTTTTATCAAGCAATGAGTTCATGAGCATTTCAATTCATTATTTAATTAAATAACAAGTGGCTCCTATGTTCATAATATTTTTATTGCCACCATAACAAACAACATCCAACATTCAAAACATAGCTCACACAAAAATGTAAATCTTTTGTAGTGCACCTATATGACATGCATATCGCAAGCTTTCATGTAATCGCGAGCCAAATCATCACTTCCATCTTACCTTTTTCGCTAACCAACCCTGACTATCAAAGCGTATACTTGATCCTGCATACACAATAAACATCCATAGTACCATACTCTATAGGAAAAGGTAAGTGTAGTTCATTAATAAATATATAATCAATGATTATGCGAGGAGGATCGTTTCGTCCTCCCTCACTAGAAACAAACAGTCCCTATTTTTTATGGCATGGTCAAGCAAATTGAATATATCCAAATACAACTTTTTACATATGCCAAATTAATCATATCAATTTATAAGTCATACTTCATTATTTTGTATCAAAAATCAGCATTGAATCACAAATCATTCAAATTTGGACATGCAATTAAATCATTCAACCAAATATTTATAAATAATCCAAGACATTGATCATCACATAGGCAAATCTACTCTACTTAATAACTCAAAACTTACATAAACTACTCTACTTAGTGTCTAGTCTCATATCCATATGCGTATATTCATATATCATCAAACCATATAAAAATATATATTTTTAAATGTTTGTCTACTCAAACAGATAAGGATATTGTTGCTGCATATCTGCAATGTTCTCCTACATGGTATTTTTGTCTAAGTAGAATTCCAATTGGACTTGACATTGCTCTATGCTCCTCTTTCTCAGGTACAAAGCCAATGAAATTGGTTTTTTTTTTAGTAGAATTCCCATACCTTGAAAAATCAGAGTAACAGAATGAATTCAATGGAAAATAGAGATAAAAAAAGGTCACAATAGAGGATATTCCCATATATAAACAAATATCAAAGGCCTGGTCCTAGTAATAGTACTAGGCTTAGGGTGAATGCAACATATGAGGAGCCAAAGTGTTCTATAGATACCACTCTTGCAAATATTTGGTGTTTGGTATGCAATGACCCCCATAACTCATAGTCTTGTGTGATGTATCAAAACCATGTTCAACAAGCCATGGTCAACCTGAAAGGAATCAGAAGGGGAGGGTTAATATGTTATGGCACCTTGATTAGATCATGGTCAAAAAGGAGTTAGAGGAAGAAAGTCCAATTACTGTTATGACAAAGTCTGGAAGAGGAAGAAAGTCCAATTACTGTTATGACAAAGTCTAGAAAGAAAGATTTACAAGTAGACCCCTAGAAGATGAGACAATTCAAGGTCCCTTCTAAAAAGAAAGTTGACTCTCCCCATCAAAGAAATGACACTTTTCCTATTCCTCGAGCTAGAGGGAAGGAGAATACAAATAGTATACCTAAAAATCCAAAAAGAGAAATAGGAGACAAAATGAGATCCAAATGTGAGGATCAAGAATGGCTCAGGTTCCCCTCTATTACCAAAAGATAAATATTAGAGGTAACCCAACAATACAAAAGGAAATATGGTGAGCCAGACAAAGGACTAGAAAAACTATCCCTGACCAAGTCTGAGTACAACATTGTTGAAGAGATGAAAAGGATTCCATCAAAAGCTAGCCTTTATGACACTCTTTTCATTTTGAGCCAGATTGACCTACTTAAAGCTTCCCTCAACAAAAATCCTTATAAACGACTAGCCACTACCATCCTCAGTATACCATCAAAAAATAAAGAAATGACACCTATTGTTCTAAAGAACAAACCTACCCCTTTCTACATATCCTTAAGAATGGAAGGATGGGTAGTCTAAAATTGTATTATTGATTCAGGAGCATAAACCACAGTTATGCCTAAGGCAGTCTGTGAAGATATGGGTATGGAGTATACTCGATATTTTCTTGGAGTGTTACAACTAGATGGGATATCTATTAAGATAGTTGGGGTTATTAAATATGTACTGATGAGGTTGCACAAAGATCCCGAGGTAACAGTGGTACAGGAAATAGTGGTGGTGGACTTAGAACACTAATTTAGATTATTCCTCTCAAGAGAGTTTACTGCAAAGCTAGGGGGATGTATGTACATGGATTATTATAGTATGGTAATCCCTTTAAAAGGAAAAAGGATAAGGATAACACCTGAGAAACCAATTGCTTATCATATTGAAAATATTGAAGAAGATATGTGCAATATTAATCCTTTGGAGAAATTTGAGCTAGTGGAAAACATCAAGGAGTTAGACATTGAATATGAGTTACCTTTAAGAGAATATTATAGTCAGTTTGGAACTAGTATGGGTACATACAACATCACAAATGAATTGGAGAAGAAACTCCCTGCTATTTCTAATCAATCCCTAAGAAACAAGGAAATATGAGTTATGCACTTTGATGGTGCTAAATGTAGAAATGATGCAGGGGCTGGTGTGGTCCTACAATCACAGTCAGAAGGGATAAATAATTTTGCTTACAGACTAACATGGTCATGTACTAACAATGCTGCAGAATATGAGGCTTTGTGCCTCAGATTGATGCAAGCAAAAACCATGGGCATCAAGATTTTGAACATATATGGTGATTCTAAGTTGATAGTCCATCAGGTAAGGAATAAGTGCAACACTAAGCACCATTACTTAAAAGCTTACAAGAATAGGGTATGGTACCTAATGGATTCATTTGATGCCCTGAATCTAAGCTTTGTGCCTAGAGAAGAGAATATCCTGGCGGATTTATTGGCAACGAAGGGAGCTAATTATAGAAATTGACGAAGCAATTACTCATTCTGATTTATATCAATATAAAGGTTACAATGTGGTTATGAGTTGGTTTATCTAACCAACTTGGTGGTTAATAAACCAACCTAGAGAGCGCCTACGAGCGCTACTTTTGCTAATAATGTAATGTAGATAAAATATATGCTAACATCCCCCCTTATTACATTATTGGCAAATTCCAATAGTATCTCAAAATTTTTCATATTTGATACGCCCAAGTGATTTGGTAAAGATATCAGCAACTTGCACATCAGTAGGATTGTATTGAAGTTGTATATTGTTCTTGGGAACTTCATCTCGAATAAAATGACATCTTATATCAACATGTTTGGTACGTTCATAAAAATTTGTACTTTGACAAGATTCAAAACACCTTGATTGTCGTAAAACAAATGAAGAGGAAGATTCTTTGGAAGGCCCATGTTTGTAAGAATACAAATTAACCATATTATCTTGCAAACTGCTTCATTGGCTGCACAATATTCTACTTCTATAGAAGATAAAGTAACCACATGCTGCTTCTTACTGTGCCATGAGATAGGTCCAGATCCTAGATGAAAAACATATCCAGAAGTAGATTTACGATCATCAATAGATCCAGCATAATCCGAGTCTGTGTATCCTAGTAAGAAAAACTTATTATTCTTTCTATATTCCAGACCATAATTTGTACTACCACGAACATAATGAAGAACTATTTTTGCTGCTTTCTAGTGACTCATCTTAGGCTCTTGCATGAACCTTGAAAGATATCCCACAACAAAATTGAGATCTGGTCTGGTATTTGTCAGATATAGGAGACTCCCAATCAACTGGTGATAGAGAGTACCATCTACCTGAGGTGATTCATCATATCGTGATAACTTAAGTCCTTGCTCCATTGGAGTTGCTTTTGACTTACAGTTAGTCATCCGATATTTTTCTACTAAAGTCTTGGCATATTTCTTTTGTGTTACTCTGATATGAATTTTTTTCTGAGTAACTTCTAAACCAAGACAATGGTGCAAAATTCCTAGATCTGTCATTTCAAATGATTGCTTCAAATCATTTTTCACTAAGTCAATCATTCTTTTTGAGCTTCCTGTTATGATTAGATCATCTACATAAAGTACAAGGATCACTATATTAGAACCATTTTTCTTAATATAGAGATTTGCATCTGAAGGACTTCTTTTGAATTCATGCTGCACAAGGTGACTGTCTATCTTGATATACCAATATCTAGGAACTTGTTTTAGTCCATACAAGGATTTGATCAACTTGCATACTTTTTGTTCTTGCCCCTCGACCACGAACCCTTCTGGTTGAGTCATGTATACTTCTTCTTGTAAGTCACCATTCAATAAGGCACTTTTAACATCCATCTGATGCAACTTCCACCCAAACTGAGCTCCCATGGCACAAAGTACTCGAATGGTAGTCATTTTTGTAGTGGGGGCAAAAGTCTCTTCATAGTCTATGCCTTCTTTCTGAGCATATCCCTTCGTAACAAGTCGGGCTTTATGCTTATCAATATATCCATCTACCTTATACTTCACTTTGAACACCCATTTGCAGCCTATGGGTTTCTTTCCTGTTGGTAGATCGACTAACTTCCAAGTATTATTTTTAAGGAGAGAGTTATGTTCTACATCCATGGCCTCTTTCCACTATGGTTTATCAAGTGCAGATTGAACCGTTGTGGGTTCATTTGCATTCAATGTAGACATATTTATATTTTCTCCATCCTCATCTTCTTCTCTATCATTTTCTATACCTACTAATAAATCATCATAGTGTTGACAAAGTTCATCAACCTTTGAAGTAGATTCCTCTGCTCTAATCTGCTGAGTCATACTGCGAGTACATAACTTATCTAGAGATAGATCTGGAAGGGATTTCAACTTAGCATCTCTCAAAGTGCTAGTATACCATTTTGGAACTTTTTGTTGTTGTTGTGGAAGTTGAATCTCCTTCTTAGGTTCTTCTTCATCTAGGTATACAACTGTGGATGTGTCTTTTGATGTGAAGGATTCATCAAATACAACATCTCTACTTACATGTGTCTTCTTGGTCTTAGGATCAATCAATCGATAACCTTTTGAGTACTCATCATAGCCAATAAAGATACACTGCAGGGTTTTCTCATCCAGCTTCCTCCTTTTCTATTTTTGGAATGTGCATGAATGCTTTACATCCAAACACCCTTAGATGAGAAATGGAATGTTTATTACCACTCCACGCTCCTTGTGGTGTTTTACCTTGTAGAGCTCTAGTGGGTGCTCTATTTAGGAGGTATAATGTTGTGTTTATTGCTTCTGCCCAATATTGATCCTCAAGATGTGCTCCCTTTAGCATACATCAAACCATTTCCATAATGGAATGATTTCTTCTTTCTGCAACTCCATTCTGCTGAGGTTTATAGGTTATAGTCAGTTGTATTTTGATCCCATGTTTCTTAAGAAACTCTAAAAACTCTTCAGAGGTGTATTCCCCCCCTCGATTTGAGCGGAGGGTTTTTATCAAACAACTCGACTCCTCAACAAGTTTCTTGAATTGTTGAAAGTAGAGAAATGCTTTTGATTTCAACTAAAGAAAGAAAACCCACATCTTTCATGAGTAATCATCAACGAATAGTTGAAAATACTTTTTCCCACCATAGCTGGTTGGCATAGGACCACACAGATTGATATGTACCAGCTCTAAAGGTTTTGTAGCTCGAGAGGAGCTTGCTTCAAAAGGCACTCGATGTTGCTTCCCTGCTAAGCAATCTAAGCAAACTGGTAAGATATATGAGAGTGGTGGAAGACCTTTCACCATCTCATATTTGTGTAATTCAAGTAAATATCTAGAACTGAGGTGCCCATATCGTCGATGCCAAAGAGAGATGGCCTCCTTTGTAGTTGTAGCCAGAGCAACATGAGGAGTTGAAAGTGCATCAAGAATGAACAAGCCATGTTTGTAGGATCTGATGCAACATGTTTACCACTGTGGGTGATAAAACATCTCTTCTTGCCTTTGACAACTCGAAACACGACATCCATGTTTCTATCCAACATTTGTGTGACTAAAAGTAAATTATTGGCTAAGCCTGGAATATAGAGAACCTTCTCAATTTGAAAATTACCATAAGGAAGGGACACAAAAATATCCCCTTCTCCCCTTACTTGATATACTTGATTGTCAGCAATTGTGACTGGCTTACCCTCTTTCTCCACAAAAGTATCAAACCATGATTTGTCCCCAATCATGTGTTTGCTAGCTCCTGAATCAATATACCATATAACATCTATCTAGGAAGACGGAGTATGGGTCATGAGCACCTTGTGTGCTCTTTCAGAGTCAGAATCTGAATCAGACCCAGGAGAATCTGAGTCTGAGTTTGAGTCATCATAAGCAACATGGCCTTTAGATTGCTTATGCTTATTGTATTTTTGCTTGTTCTTGCCCTTCTTCTAAGGACCTCTATCCTGTTGTTTCTTGTTTTTGAACCAACACCTGTTGGTGTCATGGTTATTCATATCACAAATTTTGTAATATTTTGTATCTTTTTGCTTCCCTTTTCCTTTGGAAGAACCACCCCATTTTGGAAACTGACCTTGCTTTTTACCACTTTGTTGTGTGGAAAGAGCATTATCTGGCACATCATCCTTCTGGACCTGAGTTGCCTCCTCAGTTTGAAGCAAGTTTACCAGCTCCACAAATGATACTTGTCTACCAAAAATGTTGAGAGAAGTGATCAACATCTTGTAGGAATTTGGCAATGCTCTCGAGATGATAGAGTTCAAGATATCATAATCTATTGGTTTTCCCATGGCATTCAATTTGGATTTCAAGTCAGCCACTCTGCAAAGGAATATATCAACTGTTTCCCCAGAATTCATACTGAGATTATGTAGTTGAGTTTGAAGGTGTAGAATAGTGGATTGATTCTTTCCTTCATATACTCGTGATCAAGGCATCCCAAGCTATCTTACTAGTTTTTGCATCACAAATATGAGGTTGCACCTCATCTGTAGTAGCAAGCAAGATAAACACGAGACTCTTCTTGTCTTTCTTATCCCAAGCATCTTGATCTGTTCCTACTGTATAAGGACGTTTTGTAGTGCCAGTCACTACATCCCATAAATATTCCAACTAAAGTATGGCTTTCATCTTTGTTTTCCATGGAACAAAGTTAGGACCTTTCAACAATTGTGAATCTGAGAGATACTTATGAATTGTGGCCATTATGAAGGTTCCTTATATCACCAATTGGTCTCCCTTTCTTTATACCTACCAGATATTTATATTGTAACCATTCAATATATACCCGCCCTTACGTGAGGGAAACTATAGGTATATATGAATAGTATACTACTCAATATGTACTCACCCTTACGTGAGGGAGACTATAAGTACATATGAGAAGCACAATATATTGAACATAGGCGATACTGAAAGGGCATCATGTTGTTAATGACACCTACCATAGAAATTTTTATTCCGCATGCGTGGGGCGTAACTTCCCCTAAAAACTTTGGAAATTTTTTTGTCAGGATTTACGCCTAACAACAATCACGATGTGGGTATGAAATAGGAAAAAAAAACTGGTTTTCCTTATTTCTCCCCGACGATTTATAGAGAACAATATCAGACGTCGTTGTTGTAGCTATATTGGGCGGCGAATACAGTAGTCCAAAGCACGAAAACATTACCTGTAAGTGTGGACCAGAGGTATCTCAAATACCGAACGCTGCTATGAAATAAATTGCACAAATAGGGTATAAATTTGGGGTCTTATATTTTGTTTAATTTATGATTGTTTTTTTTTTTTTTGAATTTACATGGTGGAATGAGTAGCCGCCACGAACCCGGGTAGGCTTTCCAGCTTTAATTTATGATTGTGAATGCAAGAAAATAGAATATTTAAATGCAAAAGAAACAATCATAAATGCCCACAAATTTTAGCACCTATTACAAATCTAGCAATTATTCTACCAAATGGTTTGATTTCCCCCCTTTATCTGACAATTTTGCAAATGAATCATGTGAAAAAATTGAGATCTCCCCCCTTCAAATTGCAAAATATACAAGGAGTGGAAAAAATGCCTAAATAAAACCCCCAAAAAAAATTGGAGCCTTCAAGGTGTTATTTGGGCTGCTCAGGCATCAAATAACCATGTTCGGGCTTCAATTGTGCTTCTCGGGCGTCAACTATGCTTTTTGGGCATCAAAAAAGCACGACGACACATCAAATATGCTACCCACCATCACAAACTATGTAGGGGCATCAAAAAAAATTTCCCACCGTCACAGGGCATGCAGGGTGTCAAAAAAAACTTCCTTGAAGGGACTGGAACCCACAACCTACCGTCGAACAATCACCACACTTACCACGTGAGCCAGAGGGCCCGACGAGAACAATCGAGGACCCGAAATGTATTAACAGCTTCGGGGCCGAAGAAAGGAGAAAAAAAAGTTTAATCCCACATGGCCTATGCAACCACTATGGGAGGTTTTAAAAATTTTGAAAGCTACTATAGCTTTCGATTGCCTTCGGGCAACCACCCCGCCCTTTTGCCTCCACAACCGTCGAACCACTTCCTCGATCTGCTTTGTCTGCGTCCTTGGTCTACGTGTTCTATCTGTGTCCTCGGTCTACGTGTTCCCTTGTCCACTTGGTCTTCCAGTCTTGTGTCTGCGTTCATCAGTCTATGTCTGTCAGGGTCCTCCAGTCGCATTGGCTGGTAGTCTTGTCTGCGTTCGTAGCTCTGATGCCATATAGAAATTGACAAAGCAATTACTCATTCTGATTGATATCAATATAAAGGTTACAATGTGGTTATGAGTTGGTTTATCTAACCAACTTGGTGGTTAATAAACCAACCTAGAGAGCGCCTACGAGCACTACTTTTGCTAATAATGTAATGTAGATAACATATATGCTAACACTAATTCCAACCATCTTGTAGATTTTGGAACTAAGAGGACCAAGGGAATTAAAATGGTTTTCAGACCTGCAGTGTCGAACAAATAGATATTCTTATAGGTTTTTGAAAGTGATGAACAAAATCTAGATTTTATGATAAGAGAAGCATGCCTCTCAATTGTCCAAGAGGAAGACTTGGAGGAAATAGATCAGCAAGAATTTATCCAATGAAGAAACAATCATATTCCAAGGGGGTTGGTCACCCTTGAAAGTTTATTCGATAATGAAGATAGGAAGAAGGTATGAGCCATGAAGGTCGATGAAAATATCTATAAAGAAGTGGAGGTCAGAATAGGAAAGAAGCTCAATATTGGGATCCAGTGTTCACCTAAGGAATCAAAAGAGATTAAAACTTTATGCTTAAAATACCAAGATATTGTGTCTTGGTAATATGAAGACCTCAAGGTGTATGAAAAAAGGATTATCCAACATACTATTGAGTTAGATCCCGATGCTAAACCATTCTGACAAAAATAAAGGCCTATCAATCCGAGGATAGAAGCCATTATGAGAGAGGAAATATTAAAGCTGTTAAAGGCTAGGATAATATATCCAATAAAACATTCCACTTGGGTAGCCAATTTGGTACCGGTAAGAAAAAAGAATGGAGATATATGCCTATGCATAGATTTTAGAAATCTGAATCAAGCATCCCCCAAGGATCACTACCCCCTACCTCAGATTGACCAGATATTATAGGTAGTAGTAGGAGCAGAAAGATTCTCACTATTGGATGGTTACTCTAGATATAACCAAATTTGGGTAAAAGACGAAGACCAATACGAAACAACATTCACCACAAAATGGGATACATTTGCCTATCAGAGAATACCCTTTGGGCTGTCTAATGCAGGAGCTGCATTTCAGAGGGCCATGGACTATGCCTTTGGTACACTTATAAACAAAGTTATTATGATTTACCTAGACGACATTACTGTCTTTTCTCATGATAAAAATGATCATCTATCTCATTTGGAACAAGTTTTTCAAAAGTGCAGAGAATTTGGTATTTCACTGAATCCTAAGAAGTCATTTTTTGTAGTACATGAGGGAAAACTATTAGGCCATGTGGTATCAAAAGAATGTATGGCAATAGATCCAGATAGAATTAGAGCAATTATAGCTATTCCTTTGCCTACTAATCATAAGACCTTGCAGTCTTTCCTAGGTCAAATCAATTTTGTCAGGAAATTCATTTATGATTTTGCACAGAAAGTGAGGCCTATATCTGAACTACTCACAAAAAAGGTAGATTTCAAGTGGACTGAGGTTATAAAGTGAGCTTTTGAGGTCATCTAGAGATACATTGCAACAACCCAATCTTGATAAATCCTAATTTCAATAAAGATTTTATTCTCTATGCTTATGGAATTGAAGAGAGTTATGCCTCGGTACTCACCCAGAAAGATAATCAAGGGGATGAGCACCCTATGTTCTTTTGGAGTCAGACTTCACATGATTATCAGGTAAAATATAACTTTATTGAAAGACAAGTGTTTACTATGATGAAGTCACTAAAGAAGTTTAGGTAATATCTGGTACAAAGCAAAACCTTGGTGAATGTGGTTCATCTAGATTTAAGAAGTTTTATCTTACAAGGTGACCTAGGTGATAAAAGGGTTGGTTGGATTACTAAGATCCAGGAATATGATGTAGAAATACATCCCACCAAGCTGGTAAGAGGTAGAGCCTTATGCCAAGGATTGATAGATGCTTCAGCATTGGACGAAATGACAACTTGTCAAATAACAAAAGAGGATCAAATAGAGATTGTACACACTGCATATTATGATTAGATCGACCAAATGACCAGGTATTTCCAAAATGGGATCTACCCACCTGATATGAATCCTTATCAAAGAAGGAGATATAGAATTCATGCTCTAAAATATGTATTACTACCTAAAGGGTTGTTCAAAAGAAACTTGGATGGTATTCTCCTAAAATGTTTGAAGGAGGACCAACAAAAAAGAGTCATAGAAGAATTTCATGGAGGGTCAATAGGTGGTCATAGATCGGGTAGAGTCACAACTTTGAAGAAAATAGGAGCAGGCTATTATTGGCCTACTGTGTTCAATGATGCTTTTAAAGTTACCCAGGCTTGTGACAAATGTCAGAGGTATGTTGGAAGAACCAAAAATGCTTCATCTCCCCTGGAGCCTATTCAAGTTGAGGAGCCTTTTCAACAATGGGGATTAGATTTCATAGGAGTTATAAATCCTAATTCTTCAGCAGAGCATAATTTTATCTTGACAAGTACATATTATCTTACCAAATGGGTGGAGGCCATTCCTACAAAAATGGCAGACCAGGAAGTTGTGATCAACTTTATGGAGAATTTGATTTCCAGATTTGGAGTCCCAAAAGCTTTGGTGAGTGATAATGGCCCTGCTTTCATAGGAGCCAAGTACATTGAGTTTTCCAGTAAGTATGACATCACTCTTAAACATACTTCAAATTATTACCCACAAGGTAATGGACTTGCAGAATATACCAATAAAAACCTATTAAGGATTTTGAGAAAATATCTGGAAGGTAAAAAAAGGAGTTGACACCTATTGCTCGACCATGCTCTGTGAGCAGATAGGATTACTATTAAAAATTCCATCAAAAATTCTCCTTATGCACTGGTATACGACAAGGAGGCAGTATTGCCCATTCACTTAGAGATCCCAACACTTAAGCTTATCAGTATATAAGAAGAATTAGAGGAGGATCCAGTAAAAAATGGGTTGACACACTTGTTGCAATTGGAAGAGAGCATAACTCAATAATATGATCATTTTCAAAAGCATTCGTCAGACATTAAAGCATGGTTTGATAAAAAATCTAGGTTTAGAAAACTCCAAGTTGGAGACTCAGTTCTCAGATGGAATGTTGACAGGGCAAAGCCAGGAAAGCATGAAAAGTTTGATTCCTTTTGGAATGGTCCCTTCAAAATAGTGGAAGATAAAGAGTCTAATGTATTTCAGCTGGAGGATCCAGAGGGAAACATACAACCAATTTTCGTGAATGGTTTTCACCTCAAGCTCTACTATATGTAAGAAGTAAGATCATTGTAACATATGTATATATTGTACAAATATTTCCCCTTCTTTTTTGCACTTTGTATTTGATTTGTTTTTTGCACTTTGTAATTGGTTCTTTTCAAAGAATTCTAAAAAAAAAAAGGAGAGAAGAAAATTTGCAAGAAATGACTAAGTATTGGCCAAATGCATAGTAATGTTCCATTCCACACATAGTGCTATGTAAAACTCTTCAGAATGGCGTTCCACCCTCAAATCTGCATTGGAAAATCTAGATATCTGCAAAGTGGTCTATCAGTTTCTATCCTGCATAAATAAGGACAAAGAATGACGCTAATCCGAAAACCTCTCAAAGCTGGATATAGCCAGAGTGGAATCAAGGTAGAGTGTCATGCATGCAAGCTTCAAGTACCAAGTGGACTCAAAAGGTTCTTAAGCCACCAAAGCATAATCAAGCCGAAGTTGAATAACAAGTTCCAATTTGACATGTGGAGGCTAAAGAGTGCTCTTGCATTCAATTATAACCAACTCACGCATGGACCGAAGAGTAGCCGAACGGATGTGATGAGCTGGTAGTGCAATTTGAAAATTTGACCAATAAGAAGATAGGATGCCACTTTTAAGCCATCAAAGTAAATAATGGAAAGGATGGTAAAGTGTGTCAACAGAGGTATCGTGCAATGTATGCATTTATGGCAGGTGAGACGCACGTTCCAAGATATAAAAAGTCACGAAGTCATGCACGAGGTTCATTTAGTAACCATGAGGCTGTTAAGAAGCATAACAACATTATGAAGTTCTCCCCACTAATTACAGTGTGCAAAGTCCTACTGCTATAATATGGATCATAAGAAATCACCCACTAAGGCCGCAGAAGATGTTTTGGAGTTCAAAAATCTAGACAACAAGACATTGGCGCCTTACCTTGATAAATCCGAGACTTTAGCGAACATGGAGATGACCATAACCAAAAGGACGAGACTAAGAAAGAGCATGAATGACAAATACAAGAAGAAGGTTGCTTTATCAGTAGAAGGTACATGCTCCATACTTTCTTATCTATCCTTTTACATTTGTGATTCTGTTCACCCATGTCCTGAGTTAATAACTGCAATAGTGAAATTCTATGACCCACTGGCCAAAGCAGTAAAGACCCGCAAGGACGAGACCCTTTTTAGCATCACTGCCTCTTTCTATCATGAGCTCTTCGTCTTAGGGTTCGAATCGCCAGTAGAACCAAAATCCTTTAAGGTTGTTGAATAAACTGGGTTTTATACCACAAAGAAGTGGGCCAATGATGGTGAGTCATCTAAGAATTGGGTCTATAAGCAACTTAATACCAAACCCCAGGAAGAGTTGCCTGAAGTTACCATATCCGTCAACAAGTTTGCAAACCCCATTATGTTCTCTATGTTGGCTTGCATGGAGGGTTTAGACTGACAAAATGGTTCATCGCTGGCAAATCGCCACTGCATACTGTACGTCAAACGAGAGAATGTATGAAAAATATGTGACAAAGAAAGGGACAAGGGTGATTTATTTTTACTGGCCAGAGTTTCTCACCCAAAGAATACATGAACAACTAGTAAGCATGAAGAGGGGCGTTGCTGCTCCTAGTTTTAGGCATTGCTCAAACTTGGTATGGATGTTTTATGCCACTATTAAAGATAGAATTTCATGGATTTCGGTAAAGGATAAGACCAACAAGGAAGAACCTATGCCGTTTTACTATTGGAAAAATAACTTAAGAAGTAGTGAATCTTACTATAGATTAAATTTGGAATTTCTTGGACCAGCCCTCAAAATTATGTATGATAAGTTCCCCAGACTGCCACCCCTGGCCAAGGAGATTTTGAGGACTAAAGATGCAAAGGAAGGAGATTGGTATTTTTTAACTGAAGGCATGGTCATTAGATTATATGGTTTCATAGGTAAACCTTTCCTTTTGCCCCACTTTGTCATGGAGAGACTTTTCGCCTTGGAATATTTGAGGCAAACAGAGTACATTGATGTGAATTGTGGTTCGGGGAGAAAAAGGAAATCTTTGCTTACCCACTGCACTTTGAGCGATATCACCATCACTAAGAAGGGGAAGAGTCAGCAAATTGACTGATACCTTGATAAGTTAGGTATATTTTACATTCCTTAGAGGTGGATTTATGATCCTGATGATATTTTCATAGCAAGAAATAAAACCCTAAACGGAGATAAGGCCTACAAGTTTGAGACAAGGCCCAGGGATAATTTTGAATAGGGAAGAAACAATGATGAGACTACTCTTTTGGAGTGGAATGTCTCCAAGATGGATCAATTACCTCCATGGTTAGATTTTTATGAGTAGATTAAATATTTTTATCCTGACCACAAGCCCAGTCATTAGATTACTGAGGATATGATTGACAAGATTAAAGAAGAAACTACAAAGAAAAGTGGGTCCTCCTCCAAGATGAAGTCAACAAAGAAAAAAGAAATGTTGCCTAAGAAGGAAGTTGCAGAAGAAGGAGAAGAGGAGGATTATAAAGGGCCATGGGATGAATCCAATATTATGGATTGGTGGCGTATGAGACTTGAAATTGGAAAAACTGAATCTAAATTTGGAATGAAAATTGAGGAGTTTTCAAAAAGATATAATGAGAATATTGATACTTGGAGACTGAAGGACGTGAGACACATAGTATTAATGGTTGAAAAGCCCTAGGGATATTCTGAATCTCTCCAGCCTCCTATAGATGAAAAAAGCTTCTTTAACAACCATATGAGTGTTGAAAACCTTCAGTACTACTTCTGAGCAGGTGGAGAAATTTTTTAAAGGGGCTAAGTTGATAAGTAAAATGAGGTATTCTAAATAAAAGGTTGTTAGTACCCCTATTATTGAAACAAAATCCAGGCCTCCACGTTTAGCTCTAGGGGGACAGCCTCAAGACATAGATATTAATTGGAAGAATAAGGATGAGATTTTTAGGTTCATACCACTTTCTTTTGCTCCTGCAGCATCAACTAAATCACAATCCATTATCGAGCAATCATTACTTCTTAGGGTAGTGCAAGGATATTTATCAGAGGAATATTCTAAAGACGAGATGGATGCTTTCTGATTAGTTCATAAAATGACTAAGAGAGCCCCGAAAATACAGGAGAGAGGTTTCCAAGAAGCAAAAAATGAATATGGAAGAAATTGTTGAAGAGGTAGCTATTTTTACTACAGAAGGGTTAATTGAGCAAGAGCAACAACTTGAAATAGAAGCTAAACAAGAACACTCTACATCAGTAGGCGAAGGTATGGTTTCTAATCCCTCTTCTTCTTTTCATCTCCATGAATCCCCAAAAGAATTTCCCTCTCTTTCTAGTCAATAAGATGTAGCAAATATACCTCCTCCACCTCATAGTTCTTCCCTTGTCTCATTAGTAGCTATGGAGGTACAAGTCAGTTCTGTTGTGTCATAGCCTCCTCAAAACCCACCTTCCACTTCTAATATATCCACTTCAATGTCCACCATTATTGCACCCTCATATCTTTCATTACCACCATCAATGGGACACTGCGTTCCAAGTTCATCCATCCCTTCTACTGTCAATTATGTATCTATTTCTCTAAATTTACCTGTATCAACAGCAATGGTAGTCATAGAGTCTTCCATTGTAATAGATGTTGTTGTCAATATATCTTCACCCCCACTAACAATAAGTCAGTCCACCCTTATGTTTTTGATGCCATTATCTCCTTTGGCTGCTAATTTTTCAAAATTTGTTAGTATCAAAAGAACAGGCAACCACTCAGAGCATAAATAACTACTAGGAAGAGAAACTTATGAGGCCTTCCAACAGGATTGTAGTGACAAGGAAAAGTATGTATGTCAACCCTATCACTAGGCAAAGGGTCTCAAGGTCTATGATTTTGCAAGTGAGCAAAACTAAAAATGAAATGATTGCTCAAGATTATAGAGCAGAGGAGATCATAGAAGATGTTGATAAGATTCCTGCTGAGGATGAGTTGGGGATAGCCAAGCCTCACTTAGATACCTTTTACGTGAAAGCTGATATAGCCAAAGAGAAGGTAGATAAGCTGAAATAACAAGTTGAAAATCTTAAGAAGAGTCTCAATGATAAAAAATAAGTAGAGAAAGCTCTGATAAAATAGGCTAAGGGTTGGCAGGAAAATTTTCAAAAGGCTAATGAGTTGAAAGACCAGTTAGAAGAACAAAAGAAGTTGAATGAGGATCACGTAATAGAAATTTAAAATTTAAAGCATCAGCTTCATATTGAGAAAGCCAATTCCTCAGGTTTTTCCAAAGATGATTTGAAAAGGATAAATCATGAGTTACTTTCTAAAGTTTAAAGAAAATGTTTATGTCTCAAACTCATAATTGAATATCTGAAATATGTCAGCAAATTTCTCTCCACCATTCGGAAGGATTTGGATCAAATCACTAGAGAGTTACAACCTATGGTGATTTCGACAGAACAAATGTACAGGTTGGTTGGTAGTAGGCTCAGTGATGCTGCTAAACCTATTTCCAATAAGGAATGGAATCTGGCCAGGGTAGTTACCAAAATAGTGGTAAAAAAGCATAGGTGGTTCAGAGAGCTTGGTTGTTTTTTAACAAGATGGACAGGGGAATTAAATACATCATTGAAATAAATGAGGAAATGGTTCACATTGGTTTCAAAGGACTCTAGAAGGAGGATCATAGCTTGTTATCTATGGAAGAATCCCAAAAAAGCATCAAGGATAACTTATAGGATGAGGCTAGAATTGATTCATTGGAAGAGCCACTATCCCAAGAACAAGCTGCCAAACTAATTATAGATTACACCCACTTAAGAGATCTCATGGAAGATATGGTGACTAGAGAAAATTATGCTCATTATGAGGATGTTAGGGAACTACAATATGTTTATAAGCAACTTAAAGATACATCAAATCCCTTTGAGGAAGCCTAGAAACATGCTCTTAAGTCTTTGGAATCAATGGTCTAGTTGTTTGGAGACACCTCTAGTGAGGATAATCAGAGAGTACATGCTCCAGAAGAACAGAGAGAAGAAGAAGAAGAAGATGAGGATGAAGAGGCTGTAGAAGAATAAGAATAATATTGAGTAGTTACAGGCCCAGGGGGGGCTCACGCTTAAGTCATTTCATTTCTATTTGTACATATACATAAGTTTTGTATTTCTATACATCAGTTTTGTATTTCTATTTTTACTTTAACAATTGTTAGAAATAAGCAATAAAGGCATGAAGCCTACAATGCAACATATTTTGTGTGAAGGCATCCTTTGAAATAAAGCCTTATAAAGGAGGTAGATTTGTGTATAGTTTTTGAAGGCAATAGTCATACTGATATTATGGACACAGTCTCTAGTTGAACAGGTGAGTTCTATGATGTTTTTGGCATGGTTTCCATATGAACCTCTACCCTCTAGGCAAAATTTGAGTTTTGAGAGGGTAGTGTTTGTATGGAAATTATTCCTTAAAACATACCTTCAAAGATGAGTATTGTTTTTGACTCCTAAGACCCAGTGGATAAGACTCTAGATTCGATTGGCTCTGCAAGCAAATCCACCCGGGAGGTGCCAGAATATAGGCCCAGAATGACCACATACTTAGTAAAATTTGGTATAATTTTGACTAAGTGATAGAATCATCATTCTGCAAACCTTGTAGTACACTTTGAAGCAGAACTGTGTTAGAAGATATGAATCTGATCAACAGTTAGTGAAGTTTTCATGTTTGAAGCGATTCCATGTGATTTCCGTCTAGCTCCGAAATGATGGTAGATCTCAAATCCGCAAAAGTTCCTAAGAGACGATGATTTCAGTGGAAAAAAAGTGTGGAATGGAATCTTTGCAAATGACTGAGTATGTCGAATACCCGATTCTGGAAATATTCTTTTGTTTCCAGCTCCGAATTAGCGTTACCCTCAAATTTGTAAAAGTTTCAAGGAGATGATGACGTCAGTGGCAAAGAAGTGCGGATTGGTGATTCGGAGAATGAACAAGTGTTTCCTTTTTGAAATGAAGATAGTCTTCAAGACGATGGAATAATGGAAGTGTGGATTTGCGATAGAAGAGTTATGTGACTAACTTCGAACTTGGATTTGCGATTATAACACAATGCACTTGTTCTGTCCGAAATAAAATCCAAAAAAGCTATAAGAAAGAGGTGACATCATCAATATTATAATGTATATTGAAGAATATAATGCTGAGTATGATAGATCCTGAAGTAGATTCGATGTTCAGATATCAGAGATCTGGATTGGAGATTTCGTTGCTTCTGATAAGAGAGATGACATCATCAATTTTAAAGCAAAATGGCATTTAGCTTATGCCAGATTGAATCTGAATCATGTGATGAAGAGAATCAATGGTGGAGGTTAGGCTATCAAATATTGTTTGTTTAAAAGATATTGCTACGTCAGAATTGTAACAGTCGACTGGAATATGAAGCGTCAAAGGTTTTCCAAAATATCAAACTATAGGCAGTTATAGATCGATAGTCGTAATTCACTCCCAAGAAGGATCGACAAAAATGCATGATCTTTAACGACCTAAAATTAAGTTCCACTAAGCGATCAACAAGTTGTAGAGACCCCGAGCTGCCATGGCAGACTTTCTTTTAGTAGAATTCTCAGAGAACAGACCAATGAGATAATGCCAACTAAATATCTTTTCTATGTTGTTAAAACAAGATATTTTATATTTGAAAAACTATAAGTAGAGGTCGAACACTCATTTTTAAGGGTCGGCTCTAGCGTGTTTACTTGTGCCATTATAAATATTCTTAAAAATCTAATGAAAGGAGCAATACATTGATCTTCACCTTAAGTTTGCGTTCTCATGCTTGATGTCAAAGGTTCAGATTCTTTAGTTGCATTTTTGTAAATACTTTGATGATTAGTTTGTGCCTAATTTTGGATTACTAGTTGTTATAAGTAATTGAAATTTGCTTTTGAGTTCGTTCTATGTTGTTAGGAAGTACATTTATATGAAATCTAGGTATTTGGTGAATTCTATTATTTGGATTATCATTCCCTGGATATTGAAATTGCTTGCTATAACATTTATATGTTGTGCTTTAATATATGAAACAATCTGATTTGAGATAAATATTGATCTAAGTATGCATATTTAGTATGGTTTTTGGTAGATTTTTATGGTAGTGCAATGTTGTTAACCTATCCATCCACTATTATCTACATATCTCTAACCCTAACCTTCTCTTACCCTAAACTCCAAACCCTAAGCGAGCATAATTGTGTCAACAACTTGCTAAGTTGACAAGGAACCAACCTACTCTGGAGGTTGGATCAGAAACCCCTATTTTGGTTCATCCAATGTTGAGTGTTGAGCTGCAACTATCAGGTGCAAGATTGGACAAAAAGTAGGAAGATAAACAACCATAGTATCGAGTGAAAACTTGGTGAAATTCAGTGCCCAACACTATTATAAGTTAGTTTTATTTCCTTAGGCAACAAAATGTGAGGGTCAAATAAATATTGGTTAACTTGGTAGATCTATCCTGACCCAAAATTTAGAGTCTGCCACATTAAGGACCCATTACCATCCAAAGAGAAATGACTAACCTCATTCAGGTTCACCTATCCTAAATATTTATTAGTTAAAACTCTACTAAATAAAGATGTTTGTTGGGAGATCCACCTCCAGTAAAGCTTTCCAACCAAAGATTTATTATCTCCTTAGTACCAAACCTCCCTTTATCTTAGGCTAGCTTACTTTCTTCCAACCTACTAAGACCCATTTCTTATCTTCTTTTACTCTTTCCCATAAAAATTTTCTAGTCTTCTTGTCCAACTCTTTCTATATGGTATGTAGGGCAACAAGGATAGAAAATTATAAATTGGCATGGCCTAAATGGCTGATTGTAAAAAATTTAATCTACCCCCAAAGGTTAACCATTTGTGATACCAATGGTTAATTGTTTCTTTTATATGATCCATAAGATTCCTCCAAATAGCTATCTTCATTTTTTAAAATACAAAGGGACCCCCAAATATACTACTGGGAGAGAAGTTCTCGTGAATCCCAATATCTCTACAATTATATCTTGAAGCCTTCAATCAAGATTGAAGACCACTTTGGATATTTTTATCATTTATGACTTGGTTTGTGGCCCTAAGGTAAACATTAAGAGTATCTTTGATAATTCATGCTTCCTTGAAGTTGTCCACTCCTATCAATCTTTTGTCATGCATAAATTGTAGGTGAGTCAAAACCTCCTCACCCACCTTGATACTTATTAGCAAATCCTAGTGTATTCTCTTAAATATGAGTCTACCCAAGCCTTCAACCAATATGAGAAAAAAAGGGGAACAAGGATATCCCTAACAAAGTCTTCGAGTGATTCCTAATGGTTATGAGGGAAGGCATTTTATTAACACTGAGTATGTTAAAGTAGAAACACAACCCATTATCCATTCTATTAAATCTTGAGAGAAATCAAAGGTTGCTATAATTCTTGCTCCAGTTCATCCTATCATAAGTCTTTGAAATATCCAATTTTATGAATATTCTTCTATTGCCAAATTTTTGTATTGAGTGGATTGCCTCCTGAACTAGAACCACACCATCCAAGATCTACCTACCCTCTACAAAAATTCCTTGCTCAAAGGAGATAATTCCATGTAGAAGAGGTTTTAGATACTCAATCATTACCTTTGTGATTATTTTATATATGAATTGTATAAGACAATAGGTCTATAATCTAAAACATGCACCCTCTCCTCCCATTTTGGAATGAAGGCAATGAATGTATGATTTAATTATTTAAAAATTCATTTACTACCTCTGGAATCCTTTATAAGAACTATTACATCCTCATCCAAGTTGTCGCAGAAGGTTTAAAAAACTCAATTGGGAAGCCACCTGGACCTAATATTTTTTGTACTCATTCCAAAGACTACCTTATTTAGTTCCTCTATATCAATGGGTTTAAGCAGGGCTTTATTTTCTTCTTTAGAGATAATAGAGGATACGACAACAAGAACTTATTTCTAAAACTCTTTGTCTTGCACCATATTTTCCTTAAACAATTTAGTAAACTAATCCATTGAAAGGAAATACATACCTAAGATTGTATTAAAGGAGTGTTTGTTTTCATCCTGAAGAGCTTCCATGTTGTTTGTCTATCTACTAGCACAAGTATCTTGATGGAAATTTTGGTGTTCTGTCACCTTCCAATAACTAAGTGGTTCTTGCTCTCTATTTCCAATAAATCTCCTCTTGGTTGTCAATGTCCTCAACCACTTTAAGCAATGCATCATCCTCTTATTTTAGCTAATCTGTGTTTTTTTGCACCTCATCCCATATAGCCACCATTGGGAGCTCTTTGGACCTAGAAGTCTGTCTTGTTAGCTCACCTCCATTATTTTAGTTGATCTTTGACATAATGAATCTACTTGTGGAATATAAATATTGCTATCCCATATATTGGGTATTCCTCTTCCCACCACTATAGGAATTTTTTTGAAGTTCCTCTTTTTGTAACCAAAATTTTTTAAATATGAATGGTTTATGATGTTGCCCTATCTTGATCCTCCCTTCCAACAGAATAGGAAAGTTATCCAAAATGAGACCCTCCAAAATCTAAATTTTTAGATTCCATTTCACAAATGTCTCCTCTAAAACTAAAAAATGGTCTAACTTCACCTTCCTGCTATGTGATTCCCTCCTCTTATTAGTCCAAGTATAGCTGGTTTCAAGACATTTAATATCCATCAAGTGTAATGCATAGACTTGGGCAATCATAAGATGATCCCCTAGGTCTGAAATTGGGGTTCCCCCCTCTAATATTTGGATGATAATTTAGCATTAAAATCTCCAACAACAATCCAATATAACTCCTCCCTTGAGACTCTCATATTATGCATCACTTTCCATTGACAAATCTGACCATCTAGGTTTTGAGCCCCATAACAATTCATGATTAAAATCTGTTGAACTATCGCATTGTTCCTAAATTACGATGTGAGGAAACCCCTACAAGATATATGTTCTATTTTTTTTCCATTCAAAAGAGTTCCAAAAGGTAAGTATCCCCCTTAAGGCCCCTTGGGAAACCATTTCCATATGATCAGTTCCCCTTTAAAGTCTATTTATTATTTTACAAATAAGATCTAATGATATTATTTGTCTCTTGGATAAGCAAAAAAACTATTTTACTTTTTTCTAAGTCTTTGAATAACAAATTGATGGGTTCTACTATTTAAATCCGTAATATTCCATGATTGTATAATTAATAGTTACCTTGAGACTAGTAAGAGTCTATTGGCCTCACCAATCCCCCAGTGATTAGTTTATCTCCTTGAGTTGCTATCAATTCTTTATTTGATTTTCTACCCACTCCTTGAGAGCTAATATTCTTTGATATTTTATCCACCTGGCTTATTTCTAAATTTAATTTTTTTTGTTCTTTTCTACCACACCCATGATGACATCCTTTATTATCGTCTGCTCTTGGTTATGCATTATCAATGCCCCTACAATATTTTATTTTTGTAACTCACTACACTCTATTACATACTCTAAGATAAGAGGACCAAAAGAGGGGCTTGAACATGGTTCTTATATTTTCAACTAGTGTCTTGAAGATCTCTTAACTATTTGAGAGCTTGAGTTGGGTTTGCTCTTTACCATATCTTTTCTTTTGTCTTCTCCTTCTTCTGGGTTGTTCAAAACAATCTCCTTGTGCTTCATCACCTTGAGAGATATTGGTTGCTTCGTTATTGACTATTGAATTACCCTCCTTAGGAAGATCATATTATTTGGGCAAGATCGGGCTAAATGCCTATATTTGTGGTAAACTCTACACTTGAAGGGAAACACCTCATAATTCAATTTTTGAATCCAAGATAGTCCTATAAGTTTGAGTTCCATATTTGTTGATAAATACTGGTTGAGATCCATTTCCATACATAATTTAGCATAAACAACTAGGTTGCCTTCCATTGTATTTCTAGAAACACCCAAATATCTTCCAAGGGAATTATCGATGATTTCCAGTACCTTATCACTCCAAAAATCCATTGGGAGTGCATACAAATGGATCCAAATTAGGATAGCAATATGCTCAATTCGAGGATAAAATTCCACTCTCCAGGGCTAAACAAATAATCTTTCCAAACCATGATTCCTCTATTTTTATTTTAAAGTCCTATTTTTATCGATAAGTGATAAAAAACTAACAATAAAATATCCAATACTAATAAACCACAAAGAATACTGACCAAGAGGCTCCCATATTTTGTGAACCAATGAATGCAAAAAATTTAGGGTAGGGCAAATACCCATGAATTTACAAATCAGGTCATGATTATCTCTATACAAGACTATTTCATTTACTATCCTCTACTCAATGATAATTTTTGGCCTTGATTTTGACTATAGAAAGCATCCATTGACTCTTTGAGATGTTAATATTTTTTTTGTAGTCATGAAGAGCATTTTTAGTGTAGTTTTGTGTTCTTCTTCAGTCTTTGTTGAATATTTTTCCTTCAAAACCTTTGCAAATAAACTTTGTCTATCTAAAAGAGGATCAGGAGGTGTCCCCATTGGGCCCTACTAAGGCAACAATATTGTTTTTGATTCCACATCAACCAAAAAGTACTTCATCTACCTAGTTGATGCCTTAGTTTCTCCTTCCAAAGTTCATCTATTCTAATTACCTCCTCTTATTCAATTCAAAGTTAGCCATCATATCATGGATGAAATTGACAGCAACCACCTTTCCCCCCAAAAAAATGCCCATCCTAATAATATTTATCTAGTGGTAGTATTATTTACAATACATCATAAATTAGCCTAAATATATGGTATTCTAACTTTCAATTATCGATCAATTAATAATACAATTTGTTTTTTATTATTTGTAACTGTTAATATATGTTTAAAATATTATAAACTATGAAATTAAAATCAATAATAAAAATTATTTGAAGTTGTTATATTATAACTATGGTTTTTGTTTTTTAATTTAGCAAAAAATCCCTTTCGGGACCACCTTGGTTTGAGAAAGCACGACCAAGGGGTTATACACCGTCAAAATCACTCGAGAGTCGTGCCAAGCCCTGACCACACCAACATAATTAAATGGATTTTGGATACCCAATGTGCTTTTGGTAGGGTAGATATTCGAACCAGGGACCTCCCTTGGAGGATTTCCCTATCCTCTCCAATTCACCTAAAACATGTGGGTTATATTATAGCTATAGTTGCCTTTATGTAAAATTTTATATTAATATAGGTCATGTATCCATAATAAAGAATATTTAATTACTTTTATTTTTGTATTTGACAAAAGGTATGTTTGGTTATAACTTTAAAGTTATTTTGTAAGTTTCAGGGGTTAAAATATTATATTATTATCATCACATTAACAAAGAAATATCATGTTTTTGTATATATACTTTTAAGTAGGAAAGTTTGTCTCCTCTCATTTGCTTAAAGTTGGGATAACTACCCACAATATATGGATTGACTAGTGATGACTTAATGGCCATAGAATCTCTTTCATTAATTTCAGATGGATATACAAAAATCTTTTGTGTCCTTTATATTTGGACTCTAAGCTTAATGTAAAGTGGCAAGTCAATTTTATTAATGCCCAATGACAGTCTCTTATTGCTCAAATATTGAATCCAAAACTCAACTTCTTAAATGGCAAGTTCTACATCAAAAATTTCCAACTTTTGAAAGTTTGGCTTTGATTTTACATATTTCTCGTCAATATAAATTTTGTAATGCTTCAAAAACTCTTATTCACTTGTTTTGGTTTTGTGACATGGCTAAATTTTGGGATGTCTTCTACACTTTTTTATTCTCCTCTTTCACTAGATCGTGGAAGCTTTCTCTACTAGGTTTTTCCTAGCAAGATTATTGCCCCAAACTTTGAAATGTTTGTAGACTCAAACATATTTGGAAGTTCAAATGTAGAAAGATGTTTATTGATTCTGCTCCTCCATGGGACATAGTTTTAGCAAACTTGACCTTTGATAATTTTGTTACATATGGGACACATTCATTCCCACGTCCATGGAGCTTCTAGCACACTAAGAAATATTACTGATAGACTTCATCAACTTTCTCACACGATACAAAATCTTATGAAGGTCCAATAAAAAACTAAAAAGAAGGCAATAAGCAATGATGATTAAGTTCAAGATTTGATTAATTCTATTTCTTCCTTGAAGACTTTAAAAGATATAATAGAAGACATGCCCAAATATTTCATGATATGATAGACTCTCCCACAAAGTCTTGCAATAGGATATAACTATAGTCTTTTTGTTATTATTAACATCTTGCAATAGGATATAACTATAATCTTTTTGTTGTTATTAGCTTTTATTCTTATGTATATTCAGGATGCTTAAGTCCTTATCTACCTTATTTTGTTTTCATTACTCCTAAACAATAATAACACCAAAATATTGTATTGTTTAATTAATAATATATTATAACTTTTACCTTAAAAAAGTCTTAGTAAGATCTTTTTCATAGGCATTCACACAGTATTCTCCTACTCCATAGGATAAACAGATACCATTTCCGCGTGATGAAATATTCCAATCAAAGCATAGATGATTGTTCTTGTTCTTTCTTTATTCAAAGACAACCAGAAGGCGGGCCATAGATATGTCTCAATTATGATCGGTGTGGTTGATTTTCGGGTCCTCGTTAAATGTAAGAAGTTTACATACAAGTGATTTAAATTTAAATTTTTTTTAATAAATTTTTGATCCATAAATTATAAAAAAAATTAATATTAAGAAAACTGAAACGGAGAGAATCGTTTCGCGGTTCTTGAGTAGTATTCTCTTGTTGTGTAAGAGGATAATGGGAATAAGGTAAAAGTTAATGTTTGTTCCGTAGACATAGTCAATGTATTGGACCAAGGGGGACACTTTTTCTCGAGTGGCCGTGACTGAGAAATAACTTTGATGGGACTTCCGGTTCTTGATAGTGCCTTACAAAAATTGAAATGCCATGGTTGACAGCTTGAAGATGTTATTTTTGGGGTCCAGTGTTTGTAGTTTGAAGATGCAATTTTATGCTTGCTTGGTGTCTTTCAATGATGACATTATATACTTGTCTTATGTCTTTCAATGATGCCATCATTTTTGAATTTGTTTTTATATCTATTTTTTTTTAAGTTAATCCGAAATTTAATTTTTATTATTTTTAAGTATTTTTATTTCATTTTTCATTATATTATGTCACACTACTTGTTTTATAACATCTTTATAATAATTAGGTTTAATATAATTAAAAAAAATAATGCAAAATTAACAAACTGATTTATACCTTCTTGATTGGCAGTTCTTTGATAAATTTCAATTAGCTTTTTTACATTTCTTGGAGTTGATGTTGGATTTGTACTTGCATTCCAAGAAGTTCTTGGTGATGATGCTAGGTTACTACCACTCGAACTTGTGGTACTAGAAGAAGTGATATCATCTTTAGATGATTTTATTTTCACACTCAATCTTTTGTCCTGCTACACACCTTGTCACAATCCTCTTTTGTCAAATATTACATCACACGATATAATCAAAATATTTTTTATTAGTTATTCTACAATTTGTATGCTTTACTCTCTTCAGAGTAGCCAACAAAAATGCATTCTTCACTCTTTACAACCAACTTTTTCCTAGTTTCATCTAGAATATGCATACATACATATGAGTAAAAAATAATAAAATGTTCCATGCTAGATCTTCTACCTCACCATGCTTTTTTCAACATACAATTCTTAGTTTCTAATGTAGGGCTACAATTAAGAATATACATAGTTGTAGCTATTGCTTTTGCTCAAATTTTATTTTCCATGTGCTTTACTTGCAACATAGACCTCACCATTTCAATAACCATGTGATATTTTTTCTTAGCAATACCATTTAGCTTTGGTGTGTATGTTGTTGTAAGTTACCTTTTGATTCCATGATTAGCACAATATGTATTAAATTCCTTAGAAGTAAATTCACATCCTCGGTCACTCAAAATTTTAATAGAATGATCATTTTCTTTTTCAACTAAGGTTTTAAAATTCATAAAACAACCAAATGCTTCATTCTTATTCTTCAAGAAATAAATCCATGTTTTCTTGGAAAAATAATCAATAAATATAAAAATAAAAACAATTACTAATGCTTGGTGTCTACATGGGGCCACAAGTATCTAGGTGAACCAATTGTAGTGGGCATGAAGCCTGCCATGATTTTTCAATTGAAAAATTATTTCTATGTTGCTCTTTTAGTGCACAACCAGAGCACACCTCATCCTTTGCTTCAATTTTAGGTAAGCCTTGAACCATCTTCTTTGTATATAATAGATTCAACCCCTTAAAACTTAGATGGCCATAACATTTATGCCATAACCAATTATTGTCTTCAATAGTTGCTTGTAGAACATTTGAGTGTGTTGGATGCATCTTCATTGGAAACATTCTTTTTGCTTCCATGGAATCCACCATCATTTTTATCAAATATCTTACATGCTCTGTTATCAAATAATACTTTATAATTTCTTTCAACCGACTAGCCTACACTTAAAAAATTATGCTTAAGACCAAAAACTAACAAAGTGTCTAGGATATATTTTTACCTTGTCTTGCTTGGTTTGCACAACTAATGTACCTTTGTAGATGATTTACATTAGAAACATTACTTGGATTTATCGTTTCCTGTCAAGGGATCAAAGTAGACCCTCCCAATATTTTCACCATTATAGACATGCCTCCCTAAAAAACATGGATAGAACTCCGTAGTCTTTAAGGAAAGTTACAAGCCATATGATGATTCATCTCTCATTTGGCAGATAAATTCCAACCCTTTACTAAACTCTTAAGGAAGGGTGTTGAGTTCAAATGGGATGATGAATACCAAAAGGATTTTAATACTATCAAGACATATCTCTTATCTCCTCTAGTGCTCATTCCACCCAAACCTACAAAGCCTATATTAGTGTATATTGTAGCAATGTTAGGTACCAAGATAGGTATTTAATATTGAATAATTTAATATTGTATTGTATAATGGTATGAGCCATAAATTAATTATTGAGTAAGGAAGGCCACATGTCAAAATAGAAATAGGTATGTCATAGAATCATATTTGTAACCGTTGGGGGAATATTGTCATATGTAACCGCAAGGAATATTGTCATATTATTATGCACTTTGTAACTCATGGAAGGTGAACCTCCACATGGGTGATCTTGTAACTCATGGAAGGTGAACCATCACACTCTTGTATAAAGAGAGATGTACCCCCATTGTAAAAGGATCTATCAATCTAAAATCTATGATGTATTCTTGGAGAAGTCTTGGCTCGTGGAGCTAGAGATCTTGTGGAGTGGCTTCCTTCCAAAAGGAGCATTGTATGGTGTTCCCCTACCTCAAGGGTATAATCAATCTCTATTTTATTGAGCAATTTATTGTGCAATTAATTTATTTGTGGATGCATGTTGAATATTTTGATATATTGTTGAATGATTTATGGAATGAGAAGAGAGGTTCATTACATTTGGTATCAGAGCAGCGATTTGGGCAAAGTGGGTTTGTTTTTGCAGAGCTAGGGCACGTTTTTCAAAAAAACGTCACATTTTGTGGAGGCCATATTTTTTATTTCAGCAGTCATTTTCAGAAGGTTTTTGCTCCATTGTGTAGATATTTTTGAGTACTACAAAAATGACTGCTCATTTGTTAAATTCTGATATGTATTGAGAAAGTTATGGCTGTTTGAAGTTGAGTTATTTTTGCTGTTTTTTGGCCGCGTGAATTTTTTTTCAAAATAAAAAATTCGTATTAAATTTTTCAGCAGTCATTTGCAGAAGATTTTGGCACCAACATATAGATTATTTTGAGTACTATAAAAATGACTGCTCATTTGTGGATTTATGATAAGTTTTGAGAGAGTTACAACTGTTTGAAGTTGGGTTGTTCAAGCTGTTTTTTGGCTGCACGAATTTTTTTCAAAAAGAAAAAATTTGTATTAAATTCTTTAGCAATCATTTTCAGAATATTTTTGCATCAGCATGCAGGTTATTTTGAGTACTACAACAATGACTACTTACTTGTTAAATTCTGATAAGTAATGAGGGAGTTATAGCTGTTGCAAGTTGGGCATTTGGTGTTGTTTTTTGGGGTTGCTGACAAAAAAGAGAAAAATTCATAACTTTCAATCCGGGTAAGCAAATCAGTTGCCGTTTGTTTTGTTTTGAAGAAAATGTGCAGATTTAATTGTTGAAGAAGGAAATAGATGAGATTTCAAAAATTTTAATTTTTGAGTTTCGATTATTCAAACCCTAGCTATTTAAAAATAAATATATATGGAGTTGCCAATATTCATTGGAGAAGATGATATTGATGCTAGGGAATGGTGGGAAAATTTTAAATCTTTATATTCTTCTCATTTTTGGAGATTTAAGATTTTGATTTCCTTGCAAGGGGAAGCTTGCTCTTGGTATCAGAAGGACTTTGCTCATAATGATACATATACACAGAAAGAATTTGAAGTTGTATTTTTAAGCAAATGGGGATCAAAGGAAAAGGATAATAATGTGCAAGCTAAAGAAACTACATCTTTTGTGTCAGGGCCAAACAATGGTAAAAGAGATTTGTTTGAATGTAAAAATTCTATTTTGCAAGTTCATGGGTGCATTCAAAATCAAAAAATTATTGTCTCCATTAACCCTAGCAGCAAATATAATTTTATCAATATGTCTTTGACTAAGAGGTTGCAAGTTCAAGCAAAGAAAATCAAAGACATACAAATTGAGGGAGACAATGTTCAAATTTTTGAAGATTTGAAGCTCACCATGGATAAATATGTTTTACATTCAGATTTTCATGCTATTGAGATGAATGATGTAGATATTGTTCTTGGTTATCCTTGGTTGCATTCTTTGGGTACTATTAACATTAATGTGCAAAAGAAATTCATGAAGTTATGGTACCGAAAGAAGAAGATAACATTACAGGATATTTCTCAATGTAAGGACAAACAGGTAGCTATTACAAAGGAACATAGTGAAGAACAAGCAAAAGAATATGAAATAGAATCTCAACAGGAGATCAAGGAAGAAGTAAAAGAAAGGGATAAAACAAATACAAAAAGCAAGAAGGAAGAGTCAAAAAAAGTAGAACATCAAGTTAAGGTTGCACCATATCGACACCCACACCACCATGAGAGGCAACAATCATGGAGACAGGGCTTGAGGCAACATAAGAACAATGAGGGACATACAAGGAACCAAAGGAGCCAACCCTTTGGATATGCTACAAGTCATAAATACAAGCAGGTATGGATGAAAAAAGATGAAATATATGCTTTCAACACATGGCATTGGCATCAACGAAGACCACCACCAATCATAGTTCCACTTGGATGGATGGATGATCGAGATTGGTACCATTATTCAGCATGGCTCAAAAGATCATATTATTTAGCCTCTTCTAATGTTTCGAGGATGAAACATTTGTAAGGGGGATGGAATGTTAGGTACCAAGATAGGTATTTAATATTGAATAATTTAATATTGTATTGTATAATGGTATGAGCCATAAATTAATTATTGAGTAAGGAAGGCCACATGTCAAAATAGAAATAGGTATGTCATAGAATCATATTTGTAACCGTTGGGGGAATATTGTCATATGTAACCACAAGGAATATTGTCATATTATTATGCACTTTGTAACTCATGGAAGGTGAACCTCCACATGGGTGATCTTGTAACTCATGGAAGGTGAACCATCACACTCTTGTATAAAGAGAGATGCACCCCCATTGTAAAAGGTATCTAAAATCTATGATGTATTCTTGGAGAAGTCTTGGCTCGTGGAGCTAGAGATCTTGTGGAGTGGCTTCCTTCCAAAAGGAGCATTGTATGGTGTTCCCCTACCTCAAGGGTATAATCAATCTCTATTTTATTGAGCAATTTATTGTGCAATTAATTTATTTGTGGATGCATGTTGAATATTTTGATATATTGTTGAAAGATATATGGAATGAGAAGAGAGGTTCATTACAAGAAACTATACATGCCTTAGTCTTGTTTTCTCAATACGATGACCAGCATAAAGAAAGAGTAATTTATTATACTAGTCAAACTCTGGTAAGCTATGAGACACATTACACACCCTTGGAAAAACTCTATTTAGCAATAGTATTTGCTTCTCAAAAATTGAGACACTACATGCTCATTAAGAAAACCATTGTAATAGCTTGACTAGATCCTTTGAGGTGTTTTATATCAAAACCACAACTTTTAGGCCACACTGCCAAGTGGGTGATGATCCTCAATGAATTTGACCTTGAATTAATTAATCAAAAATATCTTAAGGGGAAAGTCATAGCCGACCTCCTAGAAAATGTCTTGTTAGAAGCACATCAACCCATAGAAGTCAATTTCCTTGATAAGATAATTTACTATTTAGAAATTGATAGATCTACTTCATAGTCTCTTTATTTTGATGGGGTAAGAAGTACCAAAGGATAAGGAGTAGAAATAATCCTAGTTTCTCTACAAAAGATCGTTATCCCTTTTTCATTTAAGCTTCATTTTTTATGTACTAACAATACCATTAAATATGAAGCTTTAACTGATTGACTTCATGCTACCCAAATCCTAAAGGTTACCACTTTATCCATATTTGGAGACTTGCAGCTTGTCATCAACCAAATCAAAGGAACATATCAAATTAAAGACAACAAACTAAAACCTTATAAAGAAATTATTGACCAATTAATGACCACCTTTGATTAGGTCACTATAGAAACCATTCTAAGGTCGAGTAACCACCATAGTTATGACATGGCAGCCACAAAATTTCATGTTCCTTTAGAGATATAAGGTCAACATTCCACTATTGTTATCCATCAAATTAGACAACCAATGACTCTTTAGTCTAGTCAAATACCCTTAAAAGTTCTTGTCACTAAATTAACCATCCCTCAAGATCCATGGTATAAATAAATTCATGCCTTTATCAAAGATGACATAGTGCCTAAAGACCTCAACCACAATGAACGTAATAATTTTAGGTAATGTGCTTGTCATTTTATCATCATTGGTAATGTCCTGTGTAAATGATATTTTGATGGTATTTTACTATGTTGTATAAATTCATAAGAAGCTAATCAAGCAACACAACAAGTTCACAATGGAATATATGGCAACCATTTCAATGGAAATGCCATGGCCAAAAATCTCCTTAGGTTAGGATACTATTGGCCTTCCATGGAAAATGACTCTTGTAATTTTGTTTGTAAGTATAAAAGTATCAAAAACAAGTAAACCTTGTACATGCTCCTTCACAAGAGTTATAGCATTTAGCATCTCTTTGGCCCTTTTCAACATGGGAGCTAGATATCATAGGAAAAATAAATTCAACCTCATCATATGGTCACAATTTCATAATTACAAAAATCGAATACTCTACCATGTGGGTCAAGGGAATGCCTCTATCTTCTTGTATGGGAGTTCAAATATCTAAATTCATCCTTAAACAAATTCTATCATGTTACGACATCCCTTCTATTATAAATTTAGATAATGGACCCCTTTTTAAAAACAAGGACGTAGTAAAACATTGGAACAAATACAAAGTTCAACACAAATGGTCTATCCCTTACTACCCTCAAGGAAATGGCTAGGTTGAGGCTTCAAACAAAATCCTTGTGTGTATCCTCAAAAAACTTGTCAATAAAAATAGGTAATATTGGCATCTTCAACTATATCGCGCACTGTGGGTTGATCAAACTAGTGTTCAAACTTTGACCAAAGCTACGTCCTATGCCTTGGTATATGTGACTGAGTCTATCTTCTATTTTAAACTAGAAGTTTAATCTCTTAGGATATTATTAAGATATGCTGCAATAAATGATAAATATCATTATACCATCTAATACAACTAGAAATCCTCAATGAAAAGAGGATACATACCCTAGAGCATATCCAATTCTATCACTAAAGACTCAAATGAGCCTACAACAAGAAAATTCAACCTCATACAATCAAGGTTGGTGACTTAGTCCTCAAAGAAAATACAAAAAAAACACCAATGCTCAAATGAATCGAAAGGAGAATTTGAACCTAACTAGTTTGGATTATTTATAATAAATACTAAATATTATTTAGGCACTTACCACCTAGCTACTTTATATTGGCATGAATTAAAAGAAACTATGAACATAATGCATCTTAAAAAGTAGTATATTTAGATTTGCATTGTTTTCTTGAACATGTACTTGATTGCATTGATTACTTGTTGAGTGACTAATTCATTTGCCTATGTTCATAGGCTTGAAATATTAACTACCTATTGCCTGCAAGAGGCAAGGGATTCATCATGGCCCATAATGATCTTATTCAGGATGTTACATTGCACTTAACTAGGTAGTTGAGGTAGTGAATCTCTCTAGCTACTCTTTTTTCATAATAAATACACATCTCACTACTTTATCACATATGTCATATTTCATTATTCCTTTCTACAACTTGCTAGTATACCATGATGACCTTGATACTACATAGCAAATCTATATATTGCATCAAAAAATGGTAGTTTGAGCTAGCAAGGTTTTATTCTCAAAAATATTTTTTATACTTTAAAATATTTTCATCAATACTCCCTTGTTGTCATGTAAAAACTTGGGAGGTTCTTCTAGTCATGTTCAATGTTTTGCAAAATGAGTAATCATAGACATTCCAAACACAAAACTTGAATGGAATTCATATCTTGATTGTTTACGAGAAAACTAGGTGTAAGAATAATATTCTATACTTATTTGACATCAAAATATTCTCATTTGTAATCTGATTCATCTCTATACTTAGAAGAAGCAATTGGTAGGATAATTCAGTGATTGGTAAGTGCTTAATATTCTTAGGCATCTGACAATATTAAATTATTCTATCAAAAATATTTCCTCGAAGTAGGGATCTATCATAGATATAATCAAAACCCCTTAATAATCTCATATATATCCTAATTCATCTCTATACCTAGGAGAAGCAATTGGTAGAATTATTTAGTGATAGACAAGTGCTTAAAATCCTTGAGCATACAACAGCCTTGGATGATCAAATATTTTTCTTTAGTATAGGGATCTATTGAAAATCTAATCAACCCTCCTCTTTGACCTATAAACATTCTGGAGATGATATTCATATTTTTGTACACTGATGAGCATTTGTATAGACTAAATATATGCTCACCATTGGTAAAAATAGGGAACATCATCTCCTAACTGTTTGTGAGGGATAAAACAAACATATCAAAATTCATTTCACACATCATATTAGTTTGATTCATCCATATACCCAATAAGGGTGAATGACATAATTATTCAATGCTTGGTAAGTTCTTAATATATTTAACATCCAATAGCATAGGGTGATTATGTCAAACATCCTTCCTTAGTATATGGATCTATTGTAAATATTTTAGAGTTTCTTTTCATCAAATATCTAATCTTACTTTCCATTTAATTAGGTCAGATAATGAAAACTGTGATCGTCAACACCCCTAATGCCCAAATCATTTTCCTTTATTTTGTCCCATTAGACATATATGCTTTTTAGGGAAACGTTGATGAGAATTATTTCTTACCTAATAACTTTTACAGATGAGTACACACCATCAAATAATTGATAAAAAATAACTCTTATCATCTTCTTTCTCTAGATGATACTTTTGTTGCTTTTTTCTTCTTCTTATATGATGACATGACCATAGAGAATATTCCAAGGGAATAGGTTTTGTCCTCCTTGCACAATCACATGTCAATTCAGTATAATGATAACCCTTCTCTCTCCATATACTCATTATGATTATAACACCCTATCCATTTCTATCTATTCATGTAGTATCTTGTGGCTCCCTCATAATACTACATGAAGTTGTTTGTCTTAACCATATTTGAAGTTTAGATGGGTTTTCTCATTTTGTACTTTTGAGGTTACCACAAGATGATTGGAAAATTTCTAAATCTTACACATTTCTTACTTCTTATTTCTTCACATCATTCTATTATGTATTTTCTACTTCCATTATAAAATAAGCATATCATATGTATCTTATTCAACTATCATTATTGACTTCATCACATCTCAAAATTATTGGATCATTATAATCACATGATTGTATGCATTGTATGATTACTTGGATTGCTTAATTAATATATAAATTAGGGTATTCTACAATGATGCTATGATGATAACTAGTTAGGTTGGATCATTTATATTACACTTACACTAGGGCATTGATGCTAGTAGCTTCCTACCCTTAGGAAATTTACTCTACCATGATGCAATGATTTATTTTATGTACTATGTTAGGAATTGTGTGTTAGTAGACTTTGTGTTTATTTGCATGGTTTTTGATCCTAATGCATCATCCCTTTGACTAAATCATACCTTTTATGGATTGCAAGATAAGAATTATTTCTTGCTCAAACATAAGTGCATGACATTAAAAAAATTATGAGAAATAACTTCCATATTCCATCATACAAAAGCCTTGAGCTACTCCTTGCTTTTAATATATGCATCATTTTATTTTTGTTTTTGATATTGTCTCTTGCATAAGCTATTACTATCATGATTGCATGTGTGCATGATTTCTTGATGCATTATCCATCGGGATGCAACAATAGCCCTAAAATATGTTAGGGGAATCAAATACTAGTGGATGACACATATTTGTTTTGCATAAATAATTTACTTACATATAAAAAATATCTTACCAAATGATGTCTACTCCTTATAAAATCATAGGAAAGGATGGTTAACCCTTAGAAATTTTAATTTGATTCCTTTATGCCTCTTATTAGCACTTGTCAGGTGATGGATTTGAGCCTACTCCATTCCGTCATGAGCCCTAATAAGAATATAAAGCAACAAAATATTTTATATTTATAACTCAATCAAGTAAAGGACCTCACACGACTCTAAAATCTCTTTGCTTGAGCCCTCTTCTTAGGGCCTACTACGTTATGCGATTAAATATTGTATTCTATCATGAGCTCTAATTAAGGGCTCAAGAAATAAAAATTAAGGATAATCTTCTTCACTAAAGTCACTATAAAACATACACCACATGATAGACATCCTATAATATCTTTATAAATTGACTGTAATTTTTCTTATAAAATAAACATCAAACATGAAATGTGTGTTATTATGCAACTAAAACCGTTAGGGTTTCTTTCCATTGATCTTATCCCTTGTAACAACTTTAATAAAGGTAACAAGCATTTAATTATAATAACCATGGATCGATAGTAGAAGATGGTACAATGATGTTCCCTTCATTAAGGTTATTTATGGGAAATGAGATCATAGTTTTAATTGCAACCCTAATGATATCATAATTGGAATAAATATTACACCAATCTAGTATCAATGCTATTTCTCTATTTAAAGAGAGCTAAAGCCTAGCCATGTTGCTTCACAATTACAAATGATATTGCAAAGACACCTAGCATGATGGCTAATATTTTAGCTTCCTCTAAGGATTGAAAGAAATGCCATAACAAGCAACTTATTAAACAATCATCAAACTAGGGACACTCATTTACAATAATCAAAACATTATGTTTAAATCCCTTTAATTTGACAATGATCCAGACATGCATCATGGTCAAATTCCTTTGGATTTTATAAAATCTAGACATACATCATATATGAAGTCCTTTGGATTTAAAAAAATCTAGGCATACATTTTGTTTAAAGTCTTTCAAATTTTATAATATCTAGGCACATAAAAACAAAAAAAAGTGTAAATTCCTTTAGTTATATCATGATCCAGGAACACATTGAAGTCCTCTAGGAAATCCTTTATGCAATATAACTATTATTACACAAAAATCCCTAGCAATTTCGGGCACATGTACATTATTACAAGATTGACAATGGTCAAGTCCTAGAGGTCTAGAAAAAATCTAAGCCCTAATAACCCTAGGAATTTTTAAATAATATCTTAAAATTATCACAAAATCTAAGCCCTAGCAACCCTAGGCATTTGTACATAATATTTTAAAATTGTCCTAAAATCTAAGCCCTAGCAACCCTAGGTATTTGTACATACTTTTTTTAAAATTACCAAAGTAAATGATCCTAACCCTAGGCACCTCTACAAAATACCCTAATTAAATTCCTTTAGACCTTCTTGGTATTGGAAAAATAAAGATTGTAATAAGCCATGAAGGCCTTATCTCAAGGTAAACTATTTCAATTGTTTAAAGAACTTCTTTATGGCAATAAAATAAATATAAATATATTTATTAAAGTAATTGTTAACTAACATGGCTATTACATCATATCATCAGCACATCAAGACTTCAAAAACAAGAAATATAAGTCATCAAAGAATAGTAGCCTCATATACTAATGAACTATACTTACATCATGATGTGAATCCAATTGCAAGAGGTCAAAACAAAATACCTCCCATTACATAAAAACTACGGTAAATGAAAATAATATGTAAAACCCTCCTTTTACATAAAAACTGCAATAAATGAAAATAATTAGTAAAACCTTCCGTTCACATAAAAACTACAGTACATGAAAATAAACCAATAAAAAAATTATTTTCTCATTCCTGGATTCACTTCCCCTTTTACAATGCAATACCAAGAGAATATATATCCCCAAAGAAACCCTAAAAGAAAACCCTAAAACTTGAAGCCCTAAAAGAAACCTTAAAAGAAAACCCTAAAGCTTAAAACCCTAAAAATAAAAAAAATTACTATTTTCGGCAAATTGATTTTTCCACCAAAAAATGTCTTTTTAAGTAATTATTATTTTCGGCAAATTATTTTTTCATAAAAAATTATCTTTTTTAGTAATTACCATTTTCGACAAATTATATTTTGCGTCAAATAATTCTATTTTAAGTAATAAAAAAATTACTTTAAAACTTATTTTAAAAAAAACCCTCTAAAGATAGGCTCTTGCATCATTCTCCTTTGGTTGAAAAGAACTCTGCTCCTGCGAGTTCCTTCGATAAAACTCATAATCACTCTCCATAGAGTGCCACACATCTGCAAGTACTTCTCAAAGTACCAATCTCCTTCTGAGGTTTTATATCTCAAACCTCCTGCAAGCACTACACATAGTGCCAATTTATTTCTTCAATGTTTTAAAATAGCAAACCTCCTGCAAGCACTACACAAAGTGCCAATTCTTCCCTCTAAGGTTTTTAATGAAAAAAAAAAACCTCCTGCAAGCACTACACAAAGTGCCAATTTATTTCTTTAAGGTTTTACAAACCTTTTGCAAACACTACACAAAGTGCCAATTCCTCCTTCTAAGGTTTTATATAAAAAACCTCCTGCAAACACTTACATAGAGTGCCAATTTTTTTCTCCAAGGTTTTACAAACCTTCTGCAAGCACTACACAAAGTGCCAATCTCTTTCTCTGAGGTTTTTACATAAAAAAACCTCCTGCAAGCACTACATAGAGTGTCAATTTTTGTCTCTAAGGTTTTACAAACCTTCTGCAAGCACTGCACATAGTGCCAATTTATTTTTATTTTTTTTGGAGCCTCTTTGCTCTCCTCTCATTTTCTCTTTTCTTCTCTTCTCTTTTCTCCTCCCAACAAGATCCAACTTGCTCTGATACCAAATGATGTGAATCCAGCTGCAAGAGGTCAAAACAAAATACCTCCCATTACATAAAAACTGTGGTAAATGAAAATAATATGTAAAACCCTCCATTTACATAAAAACTGCAATAAATGAAAATAATCAGTAAAACCTTCCATTCACATAAAAACTATAGTACATGGAAATAAACCAATAAATTTTTTTTTCTTATTCCTGGATTCACTTCCCCTTTTATAATGCAATACCAAGGGAATATATATCCCCAAAGAAACCCTAAAAGAAAACCCTAAAACTTGAAGCCCTAAAAGAAACCTTAAAAGAAAACCCTAAAGCTTAAAACCCTAAAAATAAAAAAATTACTATTTTTGGCAAATTGATTTTTCCACCAAAAAATGTCTTTTTAAGTAATTACTATTTTCGACAAATTATTTTTTCATAAAAATTTGTCTTTTTTAGTAATTACCATTTTCGGTAAATTATATTTTGCGTCAAATAATTCCATTTTAAGTAATAAAAAAATTACTTTAAAACTTCTTTTAAAAAAACCCTCTAAAGATAGGCTCCTGCATCACATCATCCTGGTAGTCCAACATATCAGAATAGCAAACATTAGGTCAATAAAATCATAAGAACTAGTGTACCACAATCCAAAAATTGGTACACTCAATCTCCAAAATTGGTTGAAGGCCTATCAAATATTTACAACTTAGCTCTAAGAACCTATATCCTGCACTAGCCCATGTATCAATGGTTAAAGTGCAAGTAGTAGACCACATTTGAGAACAAGATCTATAAGAGGCTTAAAAAGGATGAGGAGACCTCTGCTCTAGATGGCCTACCTAATGATACAACAATCTATAATGGACACTCCTAACTCTCACTAATTCCAAATCACGCTTGAATACATTTAAGCAATGAAAGATCACTAAGGTATATGGAGATCTCCAACTACCTTTGTATCATCTCACTCTCATGTTAGTTGTACCACCTGAGCTAGTATGACATCTCTCTTTGATATCATAATATCCCTTTCATATTCTAATTGATCCATCCTAGAATCTCCCTCTTCCCTAGAGGTGTGATGCTCCAAAGTTGCCTAGGCTACCTAGGCCATAGTTGTGTCCCTCTTAGAAGAAAATTGAGAATCTTGCAAAGTTGTCTAGTCTATCTTGCCCTAGGGGTATGTAATCTTTGCACTTAGAAAATTAATATTTTATTGCATAGTGGCTCTCTCTAAATCATGCATATATTTTTATGTTCTACTATGCCCTACTCTTGTATCATATCTCTAGGGCAAGGGTATAGATCTTAGAGGTGAGACATTGAGGACTCTCTAAGCCCTCTCTCATTGTTGCCTCCTCACTACCTTAACATATCTCCTCATAAAAGTCTTAGGACCTCCTCTAGGTGGGGTTGGTGTCAATCTCTAGGGGTAAACACCTTGGCACCATCGCTTGTATATAAAGAAAGCTCCCACATTGTCAACTCCATGGTAAATCACCAGAGGATCATCAATGTGCTCATTAAGAAAAATGGTGAGATTAGGACAAGGTCTAACATCCCCTCATCACTCTCTACTCTCCTATACTAGTACTATCCTATCTCTAGAAGATATTGGTATAATCTAAACTACCTCAAAACTCTATCTAGCCAATATAGCTCTCTAGTATCACTAGGTCAAATCATTTATCAAATCTAGGTAAGCTCAAAATCATCCTCTACCCATCCTAGGTGCCCTCTCCAAGGTCTCCATACAACCTGGTTAGGGCCTAGATTATCTATGGTCCATCATGCCATAGTCAACATCCCTCTAGTGGGGCAATAATGAATCTCAAAGGCATACACCCAATTGTATGCAGCTAGAGCACTTGCATATGGCACATGTTCAAGTAATATAAAGGGTAATAGATGATGATATACTCCCAACACCATACCTAAATAAGAGTACAACATATACGACTCTTCTCCTCTCTATGCACAATTCAATGTAGAACTTTGTACAAACTGGTCAAGATAAAAGGACCCCAAGCATATTTGATGTTCCTATTCTACATCTCCATAACCATGTCGCACCATCCCCATGGAAAAAGGTGACCACTCATATCTCCAAAAAACAAACTAGAAATGATAGTTCTTAGTAGTGTTGTCAAACTATCAATATGCCTATTGGAGAACAATATGCTAGTATGGATCCCATGACCCATAAATTTCTATTTGGATGGCCACAATAACTTTAGAGAGCTAACATATAATCCATACTAATACAAATTAGGATCCCATAAATAACAATCCTTAGTATCCTATATACGTCCTCCAATGTGATCATCACAACATCACCCATTGGTAAAAAGATCTCATACTCTGAATGCCATCTCTTGGACAAATCCATCTATAGAGCACAATCAAACTCTACCTTGGGCATCACCACTAGATATCCAAGAGCAATGACATCTAGAATAACTCTATCTATCAGGATCATTGCATCAAGAGTAGTCAAGAGAGCTAGAGAACACCACTCTCTATGCTCTAGAACACAAAATTATATTTTAAAATACCTATCAATTAGTCATACATTTTTTTTTCAAATTTCGTGGGATTTTGGAAAACTTGTTGCACACTTGAAAAATCATCATTTAGATAAAATCATCACCTAAAAATAAAATTGCAGTCTAGAAAAAAAAATCCCAATATCATGAAATTTTCATCCAAAAGTGAAATCGCGGATGACAAGTTATCGTCCAAAAGGCTAAAACATCGCCTAAAATTTAAAAATAAAATTTTAAAGACTAAATGAAAAAAAGGAGTTTGATTTTTGAGACATACCTGAAGAGGTGCTCCCTGGGCACCACCCATCCCTTGAATCAGGTCCATATGATGGATAGGCCACTGTTAGGGAGCCATAAAAAGATAGTAGAAATTTTCACCAAAGCTCCATATCATTAAGCTATGTGGTGGATATGAATTCTATTTTACCCCTTCCTACCTAATATAGACTCCTAGGCCTTAAAAAATTACCTTTTTAGAAATTGAATAACTATATCATAAAAAGTTAATATCACACATTTCTTTCTTTCATAAAATTGGATTCACTAAGAGGTGCTTTTGAAGCATTTATTGGATGATAAATGCCTTAAAAGGGGAAAAATGTAGATATCCATTTTTCTCATTTAAAAACATCATGATATCCTATAGATTTTAAGAAAATAAAATCTATAAAATCTCAACCTACAAAGAAAATCATTGATACAATTTTCCCACCTTGGCTATGAAATTTCTCTACAAAATGAAAATTCAAATCCTCCCTAATGGTGAAAAAATGTAAAATTATCAGTTAGAGAAATTCATTGGTGGTAAAATTTTATAGGCAATAATTTTCCCAACTAACTTGCAAAATAGCAAGTTTCTCATTTGAACAACTGATCTCATCCATGAAAACCAAGATGAGGTAGCCACAACTCATGAATCTTACTAATGCAAAACAAACAACATCATATTATCTCATTAGATTCTTGCCATATTGCTTTCTTGTTAAATTGGATTTGTTTTCTTCCTTTCTTGATAAATTGACTTGCATTCTTGCTTTTTTGGCAAAACTGAATATGTTTTTGCCTCCAATCTTGCTTTCTTACCAATTGAAAACTCATCCATGTGAATTTGAATTCATTCACCTCTACCTCAAACTCTATAATTTAAGCTCTTCTCTTCCAAATTTAGACATGAAATAATGATGACATGTGATGGTTACTTTGAGCACACTACTTTCTAACAAGATTTTACACTATTTCACTTCTGAGATATCTTCAAACTTTGTTGACAAATCTCTATCCATTTCTCCTCCATAGGTTCTTATATACTTTATTAAGGACAACTTATTAGCACCACATATGTCAAGATTATGCATGCGAGAGTGCTTGCTATGTGATACTTATAGGAGTTCTGTTATTGTGACCATTTACTTAATAGATCTAGTTTTTTGGTATATTTTTTTTACGAATTTTGTCATCTTAACCTCTTACTTTTTCATATTTAGCAAAAAATGTTCAAATCTTGTTATAGGAATTTGTAGAAATTTATCATAGTTCACCATATTTATTCTTGGACACTCATCAATCACCCTTGGTAGTGTTTTTCCCTCTAAAACTACTCTCTGTAAAATCATTGCCTATAAGTAGGTGATACACTTATTTTTCTCTCTGTTTATGTACAATGTTGTTGAATTTATTATATCACAAGGACATTTGAAGTTAGAAGAATATAAAAATACTTTTTTATGGTCTTATTCCTTGTATAGACCTCTAAAATTAAAATCATCGTTAATAGAATTTTTAGGTTGTGATTCTGCTCTAAGGGCGATGAACCCATCCTGTAAGCAAAAATTTTTCTTAGTTGGTTAAGCAATAAAATTTCAACTCATAATTTCCTATTTTGGGTCCAATTTCATCATTAGCTTATTATTATTGCGTTCCAGTATTCATATAATCTTGTTTTCAATATTTTTGGTATAGATCATCTTCCAAAAGGTTTCATACTTGATTTTATGAAAAGAAAAGGAGCTTGATTGTAAATAAACAATTTCATACTTTCCAAAAGCATCAAGCAAGCCCCCCAAAAACTAACACTTATATTTTTCTCCTTTAGCATATTTTTACAGGTTTTCTCACTACAAGGTGAAAATCGTTGACAACTATCTATGTTTGTAGTCGACGAAGTTGTGGGTGGTGATTTTGGCTCCATGATAGTTTGTGCAAGTTTATAGTCCCGAAGGTTTTCTAGCAGTGATTTTTATCTATAGGCAATTTTTTTTAGAAAATGCAAAGTTTAGTCTCTATTTCTAGATTACACAATTGAGACCTCAAATCCAACATTCATTTAGCCAAAGAGACCCAATTTTTCTCATTTTTTTCTATTTTCTTATATTTAAAAGGAATATTGTTTGTTATTTTGTTATTTTTTATTGATCCTTCACACAATATAAAGGGAAAACCAAAGAACTTAAGCTTATTATAACTTTAATACAACACATAAAGAAATTGAGATAAAAAAATTCTAGGTTTTTACTTTCTTCTTAGGCATCAAATTAGAAATATATTTATATTTCATTTAGGCTAATTTTGTTTGATTTTATTTCCTCTTAATCCCTTGCTAAAGAGACAAAGATAAAAGTTTTACTTCTTTTCATTAGCTTATAAATCAAGGAAATCTAAAATGCATATAGGTTAGAACTTGTTTCCTACATACTTGGATTCATTTTGCATTGTATATCATATTCTTATTTGCACTTATTATATTCTAAAAATTAGGTGATTGCTAAACTTACAAACAAAACATAGATTTAGGGTATCTTAAATTACCATTGATGAACCCCTACTCTTCGCTAAATATAAAAATCTTAATACAACAAGATTCAAGCCTAAGTCCTCATCCGAGTTTGAATCATGGGTTCAGAGGCTAGAAATCCCAGATTTTGGTTTACAAAAAATGATAAGTGAATGACAATATGGGATAGATGGGTAGTACCCATCCATTGCACACTTGACAAATCATGAGGATAATACCTCTAATGGGATGCACAAGGACTTACAAATTTATTACAACCTCATGAGTACAAAGTGTAATATGAATTTCATAGAGTGTAGCTCTATATTATCATGTCTAAAATTTGATTACAATAAGGGACCTAGGCCTCTAATTATAGCAAACATTTACCCCTGAATTACCTAAGATAAAAATTAATTACTCTTAGTAAAAGTAAATATTGTGGGTAACTCTAGCAAATTGTTGCACCTCCAAATATTACATACCTCTAGCAGGCTTAGAAGGTTCTAAAAATACTTAGTACACTAAAAAATGCTTGATATATCTATCTATATGATATTTTCCTTGAAATTTGTGTTGATTTTCACTTTTTACCCTATCTGAGTGATTCACTAGGCTTGGAAAGTGATTTGCTCACTTTTGCAAGTGGTTCAGTTGTGATGGTAAGTAAACTATGCATCTTGGTTGAGTGAATTACCCCATAAAAAAATTGACATATTTGTTGAGCAAATTGTTCCTTTAATTTAATCGATAGGGTTTGCAAGTAATTAATAACCTTTTAAAATATAAGAAAATTTTAAAATTTTAAATATATTTCCTAGCATCTAGTCTATAGATGTTGTCCATTGCTTCAAATAGTGCAAATTTTGGTAAGGTAGTGTAGAGGTACTACATTTATGGTGCCTTCATGGGATGTAAATCTCAGTTGGTATAGAATCCCATATCCTACCTTTCTTCTTGGGTGTGGACTATACAAAATTAGGATCCACATTACAAAATTGGCAAACCTTATTTCTCTTTGGTACCTTAGCCCCTTAGCCAGTCTTGGATGGTAACAACCCTAGAAATTTTTGCCACTTAATATTTTTGGAAAACTATATTATCCCAAGGTCTTCAGATTCCCCCACCAAGTATTTAGAAGGGTTTTTAGATGGCTATTCCTCCTTGACCACTCGATCTTTCAAATTGGCATGGATTGGCATTCTATTATCTCATACTTTAGAGGAATTCCGTTCAACAACTTGATCCTTTTATTTATTAATTATCATAGAGAAAATATCATCATATAGGATGTGTTTCTTATCATTGAAGATGTATGACATTCTAGCAGTAAATAACCTTTAAATTCATTACTCTATTTCTTGGACTTGGGTTTTAATAGATGCTAGGTTGTCTTGGAAATTCTATAAGTTCCTCTTAATGTCTAGGACTTCTTTTTTATCTTTTCAACCATGTCATTATAATCCATCCCATGTTATTTTACCTATATTAAGGTCATCGATGCAAGGATTTTTAAAACTTTTTCATGTTCACCTCTTATAGAAATATACTATTATACTTGTATAATGATGTTTTCAGATATTTCCAAGCTTTCTCTTATAGAGAATATTATCTTGAAGAATTCTTAGGTATTCTTTACCTTATCCTTGATCTAGTTCCACATGTATTTGATTGTTTGAATTCTTGTGTCAATTTTGAGTCAACCTCTATCTCTATAGGATTAGAGACTTTCAACTATTTAAACTATTGGCCTTTATTTTCTACATCCTCTAGTAGCCTACTATGTTATTTGGTTGTTTATTAAATGTGTTTTCACACTCAACAAGTTGGGCTTTGAGGTCTTTCATCTATTTCTTCAACTAGACCCTTTTAGCAACCTATTTTTTAAGCCCATTATTTTCCTATTGGACTTGGTCCTTGTTAATCAAAATTTACTTGTTCTACCTCTAGACTCATGTTCCCAAGCTAAACTATCGCATCATCAATTTCTAGTTGAACACACTTCATTATCATGCCTAGTGTGATTTGGTTTGCCAATTGGATAATTTGGTATGAATCTAGTTTGTTTAGGTTTATTTTTAGGATCCGATGCTAGTTTGGAGGTATTAATTTGGATGGTTTAAATAAAGTATACTTTATCCCATTTATTTGAGATGTGTGACTACAAGAGTACTAGAGCCTTAGAGGTCTTCCTACTAATTTGCATGCACTTTTTCTTCCACCTCTTATATTTAGAATAATTACACTTTATCCCATTTATTTGAGATGTGTGACTACAAGAGTACTAGAGCCTTAGAGGTATTCCTACTAATTTGAAAGCACTTTTTCTTCCACCTCTCATACCTTTTTGGACTTGGAATCCCTAGCCTAGTTGCATAAATTGACCTGCACCCTTTAGAGACACTCATTAGTAGGGGAGCTCCTACAGATTTAGCTTATTAAGTAGGGATAGTATACATCATTATCTTTTGGAGAAGTTGTATTGTATAAATGGACGGTATGTGGAGGTGGTAGGCATAGTGAGAGGTATAAATTGAGTGGTGATGGATGGAAATATAGTGAAAGTGGGGGGAGTGGATTGTGATTCCAATTCAACTATGATGGTTAAAGGGGAAGATATGGTTTGTGGAATTATAGGTTGTAATGTAAATAATTGCACAAGTGAAGATGGAAATGAAATTATAGGGGTGGTACCTTCTATGATAATGATAGTGGGAGGTAGAGTGCCTCTTGGTGACCCATGGAATGAGTAGCATATAGGAAAAATATGGAATATATTGGTGGAGTATGGGATAAGCATGATAGAATAATGGAAAAGAGGAGTGGAGATAAGAGTAGTAAGAGATAAAGAAGTGGAAGTAGAAGAAAAAGAAGTTATAGAGTGAGAATATGGGATGGTAGATGATGAGTATGTAGGTTGGGGAATGAATGAAAAGGTGACCATTGGGCTAACTATTCCCTAGTCTAGAGGAAGGGTTTATTGGAGAATTTTTACCTTTTCAACCTAGGATTCTTGTTCCTTCTACCCCTATTTAGTTGATATGGCCACTTCACCAATTATTAACCCATATCTCTTAAAACCACTCTATCCTTTGACTATTTTTTGTTGAATTTCTACCATGACTACTACCAAAGCTGACGGTTTAGATGATATGGTATTCTCTATTGCTATCTTTTTCCTAGGCTTCTATTTTTATGGGGTTGAGGTATTTGCTTCTATTAATGCATTTATAATAATATTCACCCTATTGGTACCCCTAGGTTGTTTCCTACCCTATATGGTATAGAAATTGATGCTAAATGGAACCTCTAGTAGATTTTGTTATTGTATCCATATCATACCTAATCTTATACCATTATAGTATTTTCTTATCTAAATACCCCATATTTTGTAGATCCCCTAACCTTTGATGATTTAGTTTGATATAAGGGTTAAAATAATATTTTATTTTAAGGTAGAAGGTGTACCATTATAGGGGTGGTTGCACTAGCTTTAGGTTTTATCTTCATAAAACATTTTACTCCCTAGAGTGGTGAGGGTTGTCTCCTCATCTAGGTTATCCTACTACTATACGTTATATCTTTTCAAATGGGAAAATAAAGTATTCAAATTATTGCCTTTGAGGGTTTTCTTGAAGATATCTTTTGGGTCATAGGACCATTGGTCTCTTAGTTGCTTGAGATCCATTTCATTCAATTTTACCTCTATCACCATATTATACTTATGCATTAAGTGGGTAGGAGGTCTTTTTTTGCCCTTTGAAATATTTTAGGTCTATGTACTTGAGTTGCTTGATAGTCTTAATGTTGAATACTAAATTGAATGATATTTTAAATCTAATATTTATTATTATTATAATTATTTTTTATTAGATAAAGGAAGGGGTTTTGAAAGGATCCCCAAATATTAATACAAAAATAGGGACTAGAAGAGTCCAAGATCAAGCCCAAGAGACTCAAACAAGAACTACTTCCTAACTAAAATAGTAAACTACCAAATAAAACCACAAACCAAACCAACCACCCTTCTTAAGAAACAAAATTGCTATCCGGACAGATAGGATACCGAGAAATCAAAAAGAAAATACAATTACACATTAGAAGGTGGATTCCCTATGTTTCTCGCATCCTTTTTAGATATGGCCAGTTTGCCACATTGTAGCGGGATCATACCATGGATTTCTTCAATGAAAGATATAGCAAGCTAGAGATATTTGATCAGATCGTAGTGCTTCTCATCCAATTTATTGAGGAAAGGCCATAACTTGGGAGACTTAGGTCTCGATGAGGGGGCATATCCTTAACATCTACCTTATCCTCTAATTTTTTTGAACAAGTGATAGGTCTTCAGAGTTTGATATTTATACTAGGGGAGCTTTCAACCTTACCCAAATTCTTGGACTTGAATTTAGAGCATTTAGTATGACCTCCCTTGATACCTCTAGGCGAAGCTGCCACACCTCCACCAAAAGTTTTGAATTTCTTTCTTGTAGAGGAGTTTGGAGTATTGAAATATTTCAAATTAGACTTTGAGAAATCACTAGAAGTAGAGTTGAAATATGTCGAAGGTGAATCAAAGGTAGGAGCAACATTTTGGTGCTCAATTTTCACTAAGGCCTCATCCACCATCACACCTTTATTTTTGGCCACATGCCCAAAAATGAGTAAAATTAAGGCTTGGTGGATCGGGCTTGACCATTTCCATCCCCTCACATCCTTCAATTTTTTTTCTAAGGAATGGAAGATAAGTTGAGGGATATTCATGAGTCGTTTATGTCATAACTAGTTCAAAAATATCACGTGGAAGTTGCACAACACCTCTCCACTGGATCCAATGTAAAGAAGTCCATGACCACACTAATAACTTGATTCCATGGAGTTTTTAGGGCTTTAGCATCAAAACCATTTCATAATTTTAAAAGATACTCACCATAATTTAGAAAAACTCAATTCCCTTATGAGGGAGTATTTTTCTCTGTTGTGGCAAACATCATCAATAGGGAGACTAGTCACTTCCACTATTAGGGACACTATGATTTTAAACTTCAAACCTCCTATTTGCATCCAACCCTTTCTCCATGAATGAGATAACACCCTAGAGAGTGCCTTGTGATGTCCATGAAAAGATTCAATGCACTATAGAAGGCCATCATTACACAAGATCTTGACTTCATCATTTGAAACCAGGGATTTCAACTCCAACTGTAGGTTCTTGTCCATTTTCCACAACCAAAAATAGAGAAAATTGGGATCAAATCCTCAACACCAACTATAATCCACATAGAGAATGGAAACCCTTGTAGATTCAACATGCAGAGAAGACTGTTTTGACCTTGATAAGCTATTTCAATAAGAATTTGAAACTCATGCCAAGGAGTGTAGAGAAACTAATTAGGAGGATGACTCCAAGGTGCTAACATTCTAACAAAGGCTCTAGGATGACAAAATCCACAATGATCCCCACCTTTCCAATAAATAATCATGAGTTTACCATCTCTGCTCTCAATCCAGGAATGATTGAAATAACCTATAAAGCAAATTTACCATCGAAGAAAGAAGTTATTTATTTCCTAAGCAAGGGAGGCCAAACTATCATTGAGCCATATTAAAAAGCTATCCTTGAAAACTAGCATAAAATGACCAAAATCCTTGCATAGAAATTATGGACATGCATACCTTGAATTAAAAAAGAGCATGTAAAAGTACAACTAATGATGTGGTATGCCACCTTATAAAAGAGCATGTTGAGTGACCATATCCTATGCCAAATGTATCTATCAAGCCAACCCATATACAAATCACTAGAAAATATGGCAACCACCATACTAGAATTAAATCTCCCATTCCACCACTTTTTTGAAAATGGCCCATTGAACACGAGGTCAAAATAATTTGTGACTCTATAATGCCGAGGGTTCCACCTTGCCCAATAAAAATCAAATGCTTCCTTACAAAGCTTATACAAATGGAAGGGCCAAAAAAAGAGGGAAATAATGCTAAAGCATAGGAAGAAGAAAATAAAATATATATAAAAAATTATGGGGGTAACCCAAAACCCAAGGGATTACAATTGTAGGAAAAGACCCAAGAACCAACAAAATTCTCAGACGAACCCACAGAGTCAAGGATTGGAAGCATGAAGTAGTCTCAAAAGGCTAGGGTAAAAATTTGATTCTGAACTAGTAAGACCCTATTAGAGAGACCTAATTTTACCATTAAATCCATCGATTTATTTCCTTCTCTAAAAATGTGTTGTATCTAGAACTCCTCTCTGGACTACAAAATTCTTGAAGCTTCAAAGATGAAATTTGCAATACTCCAACTTGGGGTTTTAGAGAATTTGATTAAATTGACAATATTCAATGAATCCCCTTCAACAATAATCTTGTTAAAACCCAAAGAATCAATTAAGAGAAGGCCTTGAAATAAGGCCTTGGCCTTTGTAAAGTGATAAGTTTGTAAAGAAATGGACTCAGCATAAGCCAAAATCAACTCACCTTGCTTGCCTCCGCATTGTTATGGGAGCTCTGCTACCCATGACCATCATTGCCAACTCCGCGATCGTCACATTTTTCAATTACCTTTTTATTTTTAGAGTTGCTTTTCTTATTTTTTAATTGTCTTGAATTTTTTGTGTTTTCTTCAATTTTTTGTCAAGTTACAAAAATAAATTAAATAATAATAATTATTAATAATTAATTAATATTTAGTTATAATGAAAATATATACATATTTTTTTGGGAAAATGTCCCAAATGGGATGCCACTTTTGGGTAAGTCCCAAGGAGGTAGAGGTATCTATTCCGCAAAAAATACCCAGGCCTTCCACTCAACAAAAACAATAACAAACAAACACAAAAACACAAAAAAATACAACATAAAAAACAAAGACAAAAAAAAAACAAAAAAAACCACAAAACAAACAAAAACAACATAAAAACATGAAAACAACAAAAACTCAAACAAAAACAAATAAATAAATAAAAATAAAATAAAATAAAGTAAAAAAATAACAACAAAACACAAAACACAAAATACATAAGAAAACCATAAAAACAACAAAACAACACACAAACACTAAAAAAAACAAAAAACACAAAACACAAAAAACAAAAACATGAAAACAACAAATACACAAAACAAAAGAAAAAAACACAAAAAATTGAAAAACAACAAAATCACAAAAAACCACTAAAACAACAAAAAAACAAAACAATACTAAAAAACACACACACCCCTCGAGAAATTAAAAAAAAGGAAACAAAAAAATAAAACACAACTTTGACCTTTCTAGGCCAAAAGAATTTTAAGGCAAGATTCAACAGAGGAAACATAAGAAATATATGTCTAAGCTAGGGAACTAAAATACCCTAACCAAACCAAAGAGAAGCAAAAGCAAAGCAAAAAGGAACTGGGTACCACTAGTACTGAAGCCATCCAAAGAAAGGATAAAAAGTAGAGCTGCCCTTATTTATGAAGCCCACCATCTGGGAGGGTGGCCATAGCAAGTAAGATCACCTTTGTCCAATGTCCAATTAGCTAAAGCATCAAAACCCCTGTTCTATTCTCTGACAACATGAATGTAATCCAATTTCAAAAATCCCATTCAGATCAATTGAATCTTCTCAATAATTCTTTTTATTCTCCAATCAACCTTATGATTCTTAGGAGTCTTTAGAAGATTAGTCATGATTTGGGAGTCAGATTCAACTAACATCTTTTATCCAAACTTAGTAGCCTCTTGAAGGCCTCTGAGGATACCTTACTCCTCAGCAAGGTTATTGGAAAGTATACCCAAATTCTTAGCAAAAGTGAAAATCAGGGAGCCATCTAAAAGTCTACCAATTCCTCATGCACTAGCTTTTCCAAGGTTCCCCCTAGAGGCTCCATCGATATTGACTTTTCCATAATCCTTAGGAGGAGGCTACCAATTCCTTGTTATTTCCATCTTGCAATTACTCACATTCCCTTTAAGATGGTTGCCCTTAGAAGAGTTAATATTCAATCTTTGCATCACTTGATACCATCTTTGGTGGGAGTTTTGGGGGTGATTTAAGGAGTTGTTAGACTGATTCAACTAAGTTGGCAATGGTTTTTTTCCAGATATAGTGAATATCCTTTCTTTCTTGATTGAAAATTTGGTTGTTCCTTTCATTCTAGACATTCCAAGGTATAATGATATAACCCATCCAAACTAACTATCTTATGAAATGATTAATGCCCTCATGTTTAGGCCAATCCCTCCAAAGTTGTTCAAAAGTAAAAAAATTGGACCACTGTAAGCCAAGTAAGATGGCCATTCTCCTCCATATCTTAGAGGCTAAGGTACACTCAATAAAAATATGACTAAGAGTTTTCACATTCTTTCCATACATTTCACATCTAAAAGGGCCATGCAAACCACATTTCATAAGTTGTTCACCAGTTATCACCCTACGATGCAATATAAGTGAAGTAAAGAACCTCACCTTCGGCCATAGATTTTGAGCCCACAACTAAGAAAATATATCATAAAATTTGTTGGGATTCTATGGCATAAGGCCAAATAACCTTGAGCAACTGAATATTTATTAATATTAATTATTAATTAACTAATTTTGCATCACAATTTTCAACATGAGGTGTTTGGTTAAAAGGCAAAGATGAATTATATTTAAGACCATGGAGTGAGATTTTTCTTATGGATATAGAGACTACTAAAAAATTTTCATTGTAGATTAGGTTTTTTTGACTACCTTATCAACTCATCAATAAGAAGGTTTTGAAGAATATTGGCAATAATCTAGGCAGGTTCATCCAATAGGGACCAACTATTAAGGAGAGAAGGTATCTTGTATACACTCAAATATGTGTTTCCATGGTTATCTCAAAACTTTTCCACAATCCATTAGGATTAAATCTGAGTCAAGATAATGGGATCAATAAGTAGATTATGAAAATATTGCATTTTGATGTTGTAAATGTCATGAAAACCACACACATGGCAAGACATTATAAAGTGAAACAAAAAAGAAAGGGATGAAATTTTTTGGGCATGAGGTAAAATTTAATGTGAAACAAGGTTCTCATATCATAGGATAAGTTAGATCAAATCAAGGAATTTCCACTCCTAAGAAAGTGGTAAAAAAATCCCTCTAAGTCACAAATAACAAAGCACATTATAGTTCACTCAAATAAACAATTAGAAGAAAAAAACGATACAAGGGATGAGGAAGTACAATATGCAAGTTAAAATATAGGAGTTAAAAGTGCGAAGGAAGATAGGGAGGAAAATTCTAAAGTGAATGAGGTGAAGGAGGTTAGGGTTAATCTAGGTAAATCATCTTCATTTTTCTAAAGTAGCATAAAATCTTCTCCTTGTAATAGAAATGAAAATAGTATAGAGTATTTGTTGCACTTTAGGGTTTTAGGAGCAACACAATAGAGAAAATCATATGGAGGATAACCAAATAAATTTAGGGTTTTCAGGACAACATAAGAAAGTAATAAACTATGGAGGATCACCCATGCACTTTAAATTTTTTGGGGCAACATAAATAAGAAAGTGTTTATGAGACTATTCTTTGCATTTCATATTCTTTAAGAAAACATAAGTGTTGAGAAGATAAATCTCATTATGGGTAATATGAAAAATACAAGAGATTGATGAAGATGAGAGTGTTGATGGGAATGAAAATGGTGACTAAGGTCATAAAAGCATGAAAAAAAATAAAAATAAACTTAAAGAGTTGATTTGGGAATCCAAATAAAAATATCATAGGTGTTAAAAAGAAGTGGGGCTAAGCCCATTAATAAAAATAAAAAGTGATAATTATGAAATTGACATCATGGAATATTAGGGGTAAGAATAAGACCCCTATAAAAGAGTTATAAAGGAATTAATAGGTTATTATAATCCTAAGTTTATTTTAATACAAGAAAAACAATTAAGTAATTAATATATTATTATAATCTTGATAATCTAAGGATGCTTTTAAAAATATTTGGAAGATGGGTGATTGTCTAGTAGTTTCTTCTACAAGATATCTAAGCGATATTACAAAAATATGAGACAAATGCATATGGGATGGGTCATTGTTAGAAGCAAAAATTAATTGGGTTGCTAGACTATTTTGCAAGAAAGAGGAAGGAATCAAAGTTGGGGTTATAAATGCATATGTTCCAACTATAGTTACTCCTCATAAAAAATGTTGGAAGGACCTTCACATACTTTTATCAAAACAAAATGATGATTGATTGCGATCTATTGATTATTAGGGGTAATTTCAACACTATTATATCTCCTTTAGAAAAGAAGGGTTGTATTCTAAGATGATATAAATCAATGCAATATTTTACTTTATTTATCAATTTAAATGGCCTTTGGGATGTTAGTATTTCAAGTTTTCAATATACATGAGGTGATTGATATATGGGGTAAAATCATATAGTAGAAAGATTGGATATATTCTTCTTTTACAAAAAATGGTTGCAAATAAAATAAACAATATGTTTATAATTTTTATTGTGAGGAGGATCGAATCAAAACCCATTCTTTTGACTTGTGATTGAACCAATAACAATCATCCAAATCCATTTTGTTTCCATTATATGTCACTCCATGACCTTAATTTTCTAGATGGTTATGTTATGGTGTGTGAAGAAAAAATTTGAAGGATCATATACATACATGCTTGCTCAAAATATAAAATATTTAAAGGAGAAAATGAAAATTTAGAATACCAAATATTTTAGTAACATTTAAAAAAAAAAAAAAAATTGAATCCTAGCTCAAAAAATTTACAAGAGATAGTGGAAACTAATGGAATGGATCAGGATTATTATGTGAATGAAAAATAATTACCTTTTGATTATCATAAAAAGGAGTCATATTGGTTCCAAATATCTAAGGAGAAATGGTTCAAGGAAGAATAGAAATACAAAAACAATTCATGGTACAACAAAAAAATTTATTTTCATCGCATAAAAAATATTTTACTCCATATGAACAAAATGAAGAAGAAGATATAAGAAAGAAATCAATTAATTATTTCAAAAAAATAGTTTGTTAGATACTGTGCAAGATAAGGATGCATACAATAAGCTTTTTCAAAATATTCCATTAATTATAACACAAGGACAAAATACAAATTTGATGAACAAAAATCTATGGAAGAGCTACCTGCAGTAATTTTCTCTTTCCATCCTAATAAGACACTTGGCCTTGATGGATTTCCAACAATTTTCTTTCAATTGTTTTTATATTTATTAAAGAGTGATATGTTAGATTTTGTTGAAGATACCCAAAAAAGGAAATTTATAATAAGTGTTATAAATGTCACTTTTATTATATTGGTTCCCAATAAAATTGAGACAAAATATTTTGATAATTTTTTTCCATTAAGCCTTTGTAATATGATGAATAATATCATTTCAATGATTATGTCAAATAGGTTAAAAGGTATTCTAGATTATGTTATCGCTGAGTAACAAGGTGGTTTTGTTCATGGTAAACAAATTCTTGATGGTATAATCATTGCAAATGAGGCTATACATTCTCTTCATTCCATGAAAATATAGGTATGCTTATGAATTTAGATATGAGGAAAGAATATGATAGTATTTCCTAGAGTTTTCTACATGATATTTTCAAAAGGTTTGGTTTTGATTACAATTGGTGTGAATGGATTAAATATTTTTATAGAACTATACAATATTCTATTTTGATCAATGATTCTCCTATTTGTTACTTCACATCATCTTACATACTTCACCAAGATGATCCACTATCTCCTTATCTATTCATTATTCTTGTGAAGGAATTAGGGAGAGCTTTCTCAAAGGTAAAATTGGAAGGAAAAATCAAAGGTATTCAATTTACAAAAGGAGTTTAAATAATATTGTTATTCTATGAGAAGGCTATTGGATGGTTAATACTACAAAATCTAGGATTGTTTAATAACATTGCCCTAGATTTACATTAAATTATTATGAATATTTTAGGGTTTAAAATTGATAATTTTCCATCAACCTATTTGGGTATTTCTTTGTCTCATAAAGGAAATAAAAACAAAATTTGGATCTCTTGTTTAGATATAATGAAATATTGTTTAGTAGGTTGGAAGGTAAGTTATTAATCATGATAGGAAGGCTACAACTTAAAAATACTACATTGCAATCCATCCTTATTTAAATGATGTCACTTTTAAAATTGACAATAGGTATAGCATTTGAAATTGATAAAATTCAAAGAAGATTTCTTTGAAAATTATGTGAGAAAAAAATTAGATTTTATCTTTGTAAGTGGGATGGAGTTTTAAAAGGAAATAATATTGAAGGAGTAGGCTTGCAAAATAATAGACTTATGAGTCTAGCATTAGGGGAAAAGCAAGTGTGGAGATTATTTAAAGGTCATGGAAATAATTGCACAAAAATATTACTTAAAAATATATATAGGTTCTCTTGATGTAATAAAATTATTTAGGAAAAGAACCCTGGATCATCAACATAGAACTTCATATTAGATAGTTTACAATTGATAAAAAAAAATTAGATAGTCAGTCAATGAGGGGAATTATGTAAATTTTTGTTCTAATGTTTGGTTGAAGCCTTAAAATCTTATCTTTGACTCAAAATAGAAACCCTTGCCTTGGGCATGCCTAGATTATAAAGGTCCAAAGGTCAAAAACTATATCAATATGAACAACATCTCCAGATCATGGATTTCTATTAGTAACCTGGTTGAAGAAGAGGAACTCAAACAAATTATTTATGAACTTCAAAAGATATTTTAAGATTTTTATTTGTTAATTTTTACATAAAATGATTTGGTTTGGAATATTTCAAAACATGGTGGATACTCAGTCAAGTTGGGATATAATGATTTAGAGCAATCAAAATTTCCCTTAAGATTTTTTTTGGAAGAATTTTTGATAACTAGAGGCTCTCCCTAAAGCCTCAACATTCCTTTGGTTAGTAGTTTTAAGTAATATTTTTGTAGACACCAAATTACAACCACTAATCCTCCATCCTAACCATTCCACCACCCACTTGTCCACCATACACCCTTCCCACAAATTATTTGGCCCAAATCCACCTTTCCCGCCATCCATTCCACCACTTTAGCCCTTTCCCGCCACTTTTCGACCCCTTTTGATTTAATTTATATATTTTATATTATTTATATTTAATATAATATTTTAATATATTTATTATAAAATATATATATTTAAACTCAGTTAACCTTAGTCGTACGATCCAATTTAATCTCCACCCTCCATATTCATTAATCCATGCCACATGCAAAAAGTAATCTCAACCCTAGGATTTAATTTAATTTCAGCCACATGATTAAAAGTGCAAAGTTGAAACCCTAAGAAAACCCTAGGTTGAATTATAAAATAGGGGTATTTGCAAATGCTCAATGACTAGAATCCTGAGATCAGAATTTATACCTTAGAGGAATCATTGGTGAAGCCTTAGCATAGAATATTGAAAATTTGAAGCCCTAGCTTATCAATAAGACTTCTGCTATTCTAGCCATCCCCCATTCATCCTCCATCACCGTCACAACCCCTATCCATCCATCACATACATCGCCACCACCTCAATATGCTTTTGTAGATTTGCCCTCATTTGCAAGTGCCCTCCCAAGCTGACCAAGCTCACTACAGAGCCTACAAAGCTCATTGTAGAGTTTGCTAGGCTCTCACCAGGGCCTGCCATATCGTAGGATTGCTCTAGATCCTAGGAAGCTCATGTCAAACCCTGCCTAGTGTGCATTTGAGCCTGCTGCAATCACAAAAATACAGATCTGAGACTACTGCTCCATGCCATCAACAATAACTGAACAAAAGAAAGGTATATCTCATTTTAATGTATTTTATTTAACAATTTGTTAATCTTGCATGCTCTCTTACTTCACTATTAAACTAGGGTTTTTTTGATGTCCAAGGGCCTCACACTGTGGAGCCCTCACAAGTATTACTAACTCCCTTTGTTCTATTTTGTGTTTGCAAATCTACAAATTTCACACATTGTTTGACGGTTGTTGAAGCTGGAGTGGCCCAACCTTAGATATTTGAAGCCCACTAAACCTGTTGGAATCAAGGACACACCCAAATATGAAGACACTTATGTTGTTGTTAGCTAGGGTTTCGAAGAACCCTAGTGCCATTATAATCTATTGTATCAAATATTTGCATTGAACACTGATTGTAATAAAGGAGTTTATCGGCTCCCCCCTATTTTATTGAATATATTCTTTTGTGTAATCTTTGTGCCTCATTGCATTATTTGGTTTTTTGTTATTCTATTTTAAGTGTCGTGTTCTTGTATTCAAAAATGGCGATCATGGTGGAACCTCACAATGATTTCATTATTTGATAGATCTACCTTGATAAATTAATTTTATTGTTGTTCGTTGTAGGATTTTCAAAAAAATGTAAAATTCACCACATTCATCGCTAAGATTTTTGAAGCATTCTGTAGTAGTTACAGAGATCACGCAGGCGCTCTTTTGTGCTATGCAGGAGTCCTTGTGCGCCTAGCAGGCACTCTGCTATGCCTATGCAGGTTCCCAGCTACGCTTGACATTAATTTGGAGTAGAGCTAAGGCTTCCAAGTGAGTTTCATAACCCTAGTTCTCCATTTAATGATTTACGTATTCTATTTTCTACTGCTATTTTTCGTTGTTTCTAGGCATAACATTAAATAATATGGGAAAGAATCTACAACAAGTTGCATTTAGGGTTTATGTGTGTTTCATTATATCAAATGCTAACACGACAATAAAAGAAAATAATAAACCAAAGAAAATAAGCTTGTTAATTTGTGTGATTTAGATAAGCTTGAAATCTTTGGTTTTACTACTTTATGGTGCTAACACAACAACAAAAGAATATAATAAACCATATTAGTTTAATGGAAAATAGTTCCCATGAGCCTGCTACTTCGGTAGCCCCATCAAATATGGTTCAAACTACTTTGTCTGGATCATCCCATACACCCCACTCTCAAGTAGAGACACATTCACACAATGTGGAGACAACCACCACTTACATAGACATGGATAGAGTGCAGGCCCTTTATAAGGCTTCTATCTATGTATTAGAGCTCCTTATCCAAGAAGCTTTTGAAGAATCTGAATTGGCTACCACCTACCTTGCCCAAGGATATCCTAATTCAAGTTACAAATATGGTATGGCTTCCTCCATGAGACAACCACCACAAAGCCCAGGTGTTCCAAACACTTACCTCACATCCACCTATACCAACACCTTGTATGAGGAGTATGTCAATGCTGCCTCACAAGTCCCTAGCCTCCAAGTTGTAACATCAAACACAACTTGCACCATACCCATGTCCTCTCATCCATCATCATCCATACCTCCATCATATCACTTAGCCAACATGACCATGTCATCCACCCCTCCATCATCTCACTTAGCCAACATGACCATGAATAATCATCATCCATCATCAACCCATCCATCATCTCATCCAACAACAATCCCATAATTTGACACATGGTCAAATCAAGAACTTACAGATACATTAGGGCTTATCAAAAAATTGGTTTCACAACGAATAAAAGGAAAATAGTCAGCTTACATAAACCCTATGACCCAAGGAGTTCCAAATCAACCTTTGCTCACCAATCAAAATTCAACATGCTTCCCTTAATATTCTATAGTGTCCATCCCCAATCCACCACCACTTCACACATCCACCATACCAATCAACATTGCCACCAACCAACAACACAATCTATTTCTCCATCATCATCCTCATCAATCATCCCCATATCTCAACCATCAATATTCCCCACATACCCAACCCAATTCATTCCACAACAACATGTTGGTCACACCCCAACATCTACCATCCAGCCCATCAACCAACCACCACATAATCCAAGGTCCTCACATTCCAGCAAAAAATCTTATATTCAAGGCAATGCAAAAGCAAATTGATCAGTTAATGCAAAACTCATTGGGAATAACGAGCCAAAAGCTCACATTAAGCCAATTGATCTATCAACCCATCCACCCTTTGGTACCATCACCACCATATCTGACAGATTTTATGGTACCAAAATTTGACAAGTTTAGGGGAACCGAGGATCTTAAGGAGCATGTGAGTTCATTTTTCCATGTATGTTTTGGATTAGAGATGATAATGCTCTTATGCTCTGAAAATTTCCTTAAACATTAGGGGGATATGCCATTGAATGGTATAATCAATTGCCTGCACAGTATTTATACTTTTGATCAATTGATAGGTCTATTCTTGGAATGCTTCACCCTTAACATTAAGAAGAAGGTGTCCTTTTTGGATATATATTACTTGAAACAATAGGATGAGGAACTTATCTATTATTTTAGAAACCGTTGGAGGGCAGTCATCAGAAAGTTGCCATTCTCCCTCCCAATGGAAGAAATTATCAAACTTTTTACGAAGAGTTGCTTAAAACCCATCTCTTGGATGCTACATCTCAATACTTATAGAACATTTGAGGAGGCTTTAGCACAAAATAGTGTCATTGAGGAGATAAAAATCCAAGAGGGAGTCATTAATCCCAATAAGAAAGAATGGGAAAATAGGGGTCAATACCGAAATAATCAAACTGGTCAAACCAAATCAACACAAGCATCAACGGATAACACAACTAATCAAGTCAACCAAGTGGTCATGAGCCAGATCGTAATGGCTCAAAAACCAATGCAACAATAAATTTCCTATCATGCGGTCCCATAAGTAACCCAAGCACCAATAGTACAAAACATAGTGCCAACTATGGAATAGCCTACCCATTGCCAATTCAATCGACCCCAACGTCAATACACTTCCTTAGCAGAATCATATTCATCCATATTTAAAAGGTTGTATGAGACCAACAAATTAGCCTTTTTGGACATTAGGCCCGATGATCCCACCAAAAGGCCTAAAATTTATAGAGAGCACTTGTTTTTCCCATACCATCGATAAAATGGGCATGATATCAATTCCTGCCATGTGTTCAAAAACATAGTGCAAGACCTCATAGACTTAGGGGTCATTAACATGGATAACCCCTTAGCTCCATAAAATTAAAATCTTTGCATATACCAGACACCTCTACCTAACCATGGGGAGGTCCAACATAATGTACGAGGTAATAATTAACAACCACCTCCTAATCAAGTAAATCATGTCCAAAAATACCAAAAATTTGTAGGAGCAATCCATGTGGTCACTAGAGGGCAAAGGCAAAAGCAAAAAAATGTTCAACAACCTTCAAACCCACCTCTCATCCAAACATCTCCAAATCCATCTTCACCAATCAATCTATCCAACCCATCCAATATACCCATCCTTTGTCCAATAAGGCCAACAGTAACCTTAACCAGTCGATTAACCACTAGTTTGAAAATGGAATCGGCCAAACTTTCTATGAGCTTATCCAAAAATCCCCTAGGCATAGAGAAGCTTTACTGGAAATCCTCAAGTCAATTGAGTTAGAATCACAATAATCTAATGCCTTTAACAACTTTGTAGGGAGTGTTAGAACATGCATGGAACCATCAATTACCTTCTATGACTTTGAGATAAAATCAATGAGTTCAAAATTGGTGGACCCTCCCTCCATTGCATATAATGACATTAATAGACAGGAAACCCTTCAAAAGAGTATTAATTGATACCAGCTCATCAATCAATATTATTACTATCGCTGCTCTTATCCACCTCAAAATACCTCCATCCCATATTTCCAAATCATAATTCACCCTCAAAGCATTTAATGATGCTTTGTGTACCATAGTTGGCACTCTTGTTTTACCTATAGAAGTAGGGACCAAAACATTGCACACAATGTTTCACATCTTGGAAGGAGCCATGGCATATAATATACTCCTTGGTAGACCTTGGATGAGGAAAATGAAATGTGTTCCATAAATTCTCCACCAATGCTTGAAATACGTTCATGATGGACAAGTCCATTGCATTCCCGTAGATGTCGAACCTTTTAAGTATTGTAATTTTATTTCAAATCCCTATGAATCCATGTTACCTTCCACCCACCTATTCTTGGTGCCACCATCAAATCCACCAGCATCATATTTTAATCCACCTTCTTCTAATCCATCTCCATATTCTTCTAAATCTCCCATATTAGAGGAGTTACCTATCACATCACCTTCTCAAGCATTCATTTCTTCTTGTACATGTGGCCACAGTAAATCTACTGTCAGTAATTGTACATCACAACTACCCCTTCTTTTGCAACCACTTTTTCTGCTTCATCATCACTCCACCCACCATACTCTAATTCCACACCACCATCCAATCCCACTCCATTAGTCAATGTGTCACAAGTAGAACTTTTTGATTGTGACATATTTAACTCGCCACTGTCCATGAACAATCCAAAGCCATTGAGCCTTCACCATCCACCTCATCAACCCAAGTTGAAGTCCACATCACTAATCCGAGCATTGGTGAGTGTGTGGTCCAAGACGTCACCATTACACCCCTAACCATTCCCATAGCTAAGGATTTTGGACATCTTCAAGACCATACTTTATCCATAGGCACTATTTACGACATGAGTGCTGCTCCAAATAGCATTAACTTTGTTTATGGAGGGTTGGATTGCTCAACTGGGCCAAACCCACCCGAAGAACCACACGATCCTGGGCATGCCAACATACCTAATATAGAGGAGTTTCCAACTTGATAATTTAATATGTTCCATTAGCAAGGTCAAGGTCTAGGTTCCCATGAGCAAGGGATACATGATATTTTAGAAGTCCCATATAGAGATGCTCATGATCGTTTCGGTTTAGGTTATACCTTGTTGTCTTCCACCGCTTCTCTTGAGAAAGCCTTTAAAAAGCTTAGACTCAATGACGAAGATCACCCCATCCACCCATTACTCCCAACATATTCTCTTGAACAAGCCCTTCAAGAACTTCGCATGGACGAAGTACCTGAAGATGATCCCATCAACTTCACCCATCCTGTCTTTGATTCCGATGTTGAAAGTTATGAATAATTTGAAGTCATGTCAAATTATTCTAACGATTCTAAATATGAGTCACATCCCATTGTCCCCATCACCCAATAGGAAGAGTTTTACCTTCGAATGTTCCCCATCCATAATCCCATATTTCGCATGCTTCTTCCACAATAACAAGATGATCCACCTGGTAATTTTCCTTGAGCCACCCACATAAGCCAAGAATTGTAACATATGTACATAAATAACAAAAAATAAAAATCAAAATCAACAAAACATCTCAAAAAAAATGTTGCTCTAATGTGTTCACGTTCACTATTATAGGGATACCACACCTCGACATCGACTCCGATTCAATTGTTCCATATATCCATTCAGCCAAACCATCTTTCCTTCCACTAAGTCAATATGAATCGTATTGACTTATTCACCCGAATTTGTAATCCATACGATTTGGCAAAGCGAATTCCCATTGACGTCAGCATTATTGATTTGGACCGTATTTCCTCCTCACCCTCCCTCTCAGAGTTCATCCTATCCAAAGAATTGCTAAGGGATTTAGCCTGCTACATTCCTTCTTCATTGCCACCTTTGCCTCCATCACTTTCTACCAGCGGTCCCGAGGTCTTTCAGATAGAATTAGACAACGATAAGAAAGAAAAGTTAGATGTCATTTTAGATGAATTTAATCTAATCCCAACACCACATCAACTTGATTAAGGTTCACATATGTCCATTTAATATACCATCGATGTGAACCTTAGTTTAGATCCTAACAATCCCCAAATTGTCAAACTTGGAAAAAGTTTAACATCAGATGAACAAGAGAAATTCATTGCTCTAATCAATAGAAAGAAAGAGGTGTTTGCATGGTCCTACAAGGATATGTCTGGACTTGATCCTAAACTTATTGTCCATAATCTCACCTTACGTGCTGACGCCAAGCTGGTAAAAAAAAAACTTAGGAGAATGCATCCTACCATAACACTCATAGTCAAAGAGGAAATACAAAAACTACTAGATGTTCACTTCATTGTTCCTATTGACTATCCTGAGTGGCTTTCAAACATGGTACCCATTCGTAAGTCTAATGGAGGGATACAAATTTGCAATGACTTTCAATATCTAAATAAAGCATGTCCTACGGATGACTTCCCTCTACCAAACATTGATACTCTTGTCGACACCTATGTAGGTCACGAAATGCTTTCCTTCATGGACAATTTTTTAGTATACAATAAAATTCAAATAAACCCTGATGACCAACATAAAATAGCATTCACAACACCTTGGGGAACATTTTGTTTCAGGGTTGTGCCCTTTGGCCTCAAAAATGTAGGAACTACTTATAAAAGAGCCATGAATTACATATTTCATGATTACATGCACAAAATCATTGAAGACTATGTAGATGATCTCTTGGTTAAATCTAAAAACTGACAAGAACATATTGATGTCTTGGAAAATATTTTTGATCCGTTTTTAGAATACAAGGTGAGATTAAATTCAAAAAAGTGTGTCTTTGGCATTACCTCTGGTAAAATTTTAGGATTCATTGTCTCCAAAAGAGGCATTGAAGTGGACCCAAATAAGGTTAAGACCATCATAGAAATGCCACCCCCAACTAACATCAAGGAATTACGTAGCTTGCAAGGTAAAATTAAATCGATCAAATGCTTCATTGCGCAACTTTTTGATAAATGTAGGCCATTTAATCACTTACTACAAAATGGGGTAGCATTCGTATGGACAGATGAATGTCAAAAAGCATTTGATGATGTCAAGTGCTATCTAACTTCACCACCAGTTTTAACTCCTAGGTCGGGGCTCCCTTTTCATCTTTATGTCTCAGCTATAGAAGCCACCTTGGGGACAATGCTTGCACAAAAAAATGAACAAAATTGAGAGCAAGAAATCTATTACATTAGTCGAACATTGGTAAGTTATGAAACAAGATACGCTTATGTAGAAAAACTATGCTTAGTGGTGGTTTTAGCCACTAAAAAACTTCGACATTATATGCTAAGACAAACAACCTATGTCATAGCTAGAGAAATTCCTCTGCGCTACATGATGTCTCGCAATTATAACAACAACCATACTGCTAAATGGATAATGCTCCTTACAGATTTTGATCTTGAGTTCGTTAGCCAAAAATCTATTAAAGGTCAGATTATCGCTGATCAACTTGCAAAAGCTCCACTACCTAGTTATCATCCTATAATTATTGAGCTCCTAGATGATTCGGTATTTTTAGTCACTGAAGTAGAAAAATATGTCATTCCCGAGGAAGACATCGATATCACCTTATTCTTTGATGGATCTAAGTGCGAGAAAGGTCAAGGTGCAGGAGTTGTCTTTCACACACCACAAGGGATTCCCATCCCTTTATCATTCAAGTTAGACTTCTCATGCACAAAAAACACAACAGAGTATGAAGCCTTAATATTAGATCTTCAATCAGCTATAACTATGGGTATCAAACGTATCCTAATATTTGGGGATTCTCAACTTGTTGTAAAATAGGTAACATGAGAGTACCAATGCAAATAACCTACCATTAAGCTTTATCATGAAGTAACAATGAAATTGCTCTCAACATTCGAATGGTATAAAATAAATAACTTACCTCATTTGACTAATAGATTTGCAGATGTAATGGCCTCTCTTGGATCCTTGATTCCAAAGGATGAATTAGGAGAGGTACATCCCCTAATAATCTCAACAATCTCTAAAGTAGTCATTTTTCAAACTGACCCAAAATATGGAAAATATGTTTTATTTATCAACTTGGAATCATGTGAGTCTTGGTTAAGCCCCATAATAGCCTTCTTAAAATTTGGAACACTCCCATTAGAAATTTCTTAGTCTTCCAAACACACTTTCAAGCAAAGGGTAGCCCGTTTCGTCCTCTTGGGTGACATGTTGTATAAACGGGGTTATGATGGAATCCTGCTTCGATGCCTCGAACCCGGGGAGGCCCAAAAGGCCATAGAAGAAGCTCATGATGGAACTTGTGATGGTCATTTTAGTGGAATGGCCATCGCAAAGCACCTATTACACATGGGTTATTATTGGCCCACAATGGAACATGACTATTGTACATATGTCAAAAACTACAAACAATGTCAAACACATGCCAATTTAACTCATGTACCATCACAAGCTTTGTAGCCAATACAAAGTCTTTGGCACTTTTTACAATGGGGCCTCAAACTAATTGGCAATATTTCGCCATCCTATTCAGGACATCATACATTTATCATAACCACCATAGAATACTTCACAATGTGGTTTGAGGCTAAACCTCTAACTAGTACGACAGGTCCTCGAGTGGTGAATTTCATACTCCATCATATCATTTGTCTCTTTGGCATTCCTCCCTCTAAAATCATATCGGATAACAGTAAGTCTTTCAAGAACAAGTATGTTCGAGCTCTTTGCGAGAAGTTTAATATCCAACATATTTTCTCAACTCCTTATTACCCACAAGCAAATGGACAAGCTGAAGCTACCAATAAGACCTTGATTGCCATTCTTAAGAAAATCATTAGAGAAAATCATAAATATTGGCATACACAAATTCCGTTGGCACTTTGGGCTTATCAAACAAGCATCCAAATGCCAACAGGAGCAACACTATCCTATTTGGTCTATGGAGCTAAAGCTATTATGCCTCTTGAGATCAAGATTCCTTCCTTACGAGTTTCCTTGCAAGAATTCATAGATGATGATGCAGCTAGACAAGCACGACTTGACCAACTCATGCTCCTAGATGAAAGGTGTGTCAACGCATTAGAACATTTACGAGTTTATCAAGACTGTCTAAAGCGTGATTACAATGCTAAAGTCCATCTTCGGGAATTTCAAGTAGGGGTTCTGGTCCTCAAAGAGAACCAACAAAACACCAATGATTTGCCACATATTCATGACAAATTTGTAGCAAATTGGTTAGGTCCATACATAATCACTAAAAAAGTGGGTAATGGTACTTATAGGCTTGCCAATTTAGAGGGAATAGAGGACCTCGAACCCCTTAATGTTCTTCATTTAAAGGCATTTCATTGTTAATAGTGACTATATATGTATATATACATGGCTAAAAAAAAAAAAAATCAAAAACAACAAAAACAAATTGCATGCTTTCACATAGGCATTACCACATTGCATGTTCATTTACATCTAGGCATTTTTCATTTTAATTTTCATTCGCATACACTACATCATACATATTCCATTGCATTGTACAATTTCCATTTGCACATAAACACTCCATTGCATTAGGCATATACATTTGCATTCATCTCATCCCATGTCCAATTATCTGGCATAGTAATGATGATGTGACCACACAAAAAAATGTCAAGTTTTAATGATTGGGGGTACCTAGTTTGGAACATTCATGCAACTTTGACAAAAGTCATATGTCAACCACATCACATGTCACAACAACCTAAATTTTTAGTCACTCAGCCATTACTAGTGTAACAAACAACCTCCAAATGGATGTCCGATTTTCTTTAGGACCAAAAACACAATTTACACACTAAGAATATCTTGAGTATTGCCAATTGATCCTGAATACAATCTTGAACCAATCACATTCCATCACATCTTAAAAACATTATGAGCTAAGGAGGGTTAGTACCATACTTGGGTAGTACCTTGAAGTGAAAAGGAATAATCCTCGCTTGTCCCATCATGCAACATAGTCCAAAGAAAAAATAGTGGTTCTTACCACTACCACAATTACTCTTCGAACATAAACATAAAAACATAGAGTAGTAAGGATAGGGTGAAAAATTCTCATCATACTTCGGTTGAGAATCCGATTCCCCAAAGCTCTATACCAAATTAACAAATAAAATCCCAAACACCCTTGATCCCTAAAGTTGTAAGGATCATGCTACATGTCCCTGACAAATATGGGTAGTCATCCCCAAGGCCTAAAATATCAAATCCCATTGGACTATGGAGTGAATATTCATCGGGGATATAGACGCCTGAATGGCAGTGGAGTAAGCTCATGCAGGGCGACATGTCTCCTAGGAAAACAAGAAGACCTTTGACCGCACATAAGGATAGGATAGATTCAGGTAATCTCCATAATAGATCATTCCCAATTTACTCATAATAGGTCAATGAACTTCACATGCACACACACTGGTTCTTGATTGGATAGGGTCATTGTCATACTTAAGATTTGGTATATGAACCTCACTTGCACACACATTGGTCCTAAAGAAAGTTAGACAACCCTAGTGAGTTTGATTGATAATACTAGTATGTCTGAGTCTTTGAAAATTCTGCAGTATCTTCTTCCATATCAACATCCATATCTTCTTCCATATCAACATCCATATCTTCTTCCATATCAACATCCATATCCTCTTGTGTATAAACACCCATGTCTTCATAGTGAGTCAAGTTGCAAAACACCACCAAATTTGGTACCCCCGATTGCCAAACAATGGACAACAAAAATGGTCAATAAAATTTCTGAACTATAAAAGATCATGTGAACAACATGCATTCCTCTCATATAGTTTAGATTCATTTACTTGCATCTATAACACATCATAATTAATAACACATCATATAGCTTGCATTTACATAGTTAGCCTGCATACATCATCCATATAAACATCCATAGCACATCATATAAATTTGCATACATCATTCATATACATCTTAGGCATACACATCATAGTTAGCTTGCATTCATCATCAAAAACATAAAATTAAGATTGCATAAAAACATAAACACATCCACACAAAAGATAACACACATATATGAAAAAGCCATGTATATATATATATATATATACACCCTGAGGCAAACCAAACTGCCTCAACACCCATGAGTACTGGAAGTAATCCACCTCATCATCCTGCTACCCAACCAACCATCGAGCCTGTCTCACTTGATGTAGCTGCCTCCTATATCCATCCCATCTAGCTCCTCGCCATGGCCTCCATATCACATTTGGCCTAGTCAAGCCCAACCACATGTCTCGGTACCACTACCTAGTGTGTACCTCCCGACTTGGCTGAACCTCCTTAGCCACCACCCATCTCCTAGCATAGGGCTCCCCCATCCACCATGACTCACATGGCAACCCCTCAGGCTGAGCTACTACAAAATACTCCCAAGCCCAACACTATAGGAGGAAGCTACACCCAATCCCATTCCTGTCCCTCCTAATCACCTCATACAACTCCTGGTATAACTGCGCCAATAAGGCAGGTGCCCATGTGTACTCCTGAGGATCTACCAACAGATCACTCACCAACCCTAATAGGTTTCAAAGAAACCTACAACCAGTGCAATTAGGTAGCACTATGTTTGCTAGCACTGATGAGCACCAAAAATGCTCATATTTTGTACATATTTCTTTGATCAATATGTGGCTGTATAATAAGGATTGCGTATTTTTATGAATGATTATATAGATATTTGATATAATTATGTGTGTTATCTAATTTATGCATTTCTAGTGTGTTTTGTGGAATTGTAGTTGGTTTAGTTAGATTTGGGACAGTCGAGGTCCTTTGATGGACCTGGCACTTTATTTCATCGGGGGTCAATGCAGAAAACATAGGCGCCTTCCTCTTCCAGGAAGGTGCCAAGAGAACGAGCGCCTCCCTACAACCAGAAGGCGCCAAGAGAACGAGTGCCTCCCTGCAATCGGAAGGCGCCAACAGAAGATGAGCGCCTCCCTGCAACCGAAAGGCGCCAATAGAAGAAGAGCACCTCCCTAAAACTGGAAGGCGCCAGCTGAAGATGAGCGCCTCCATACAACCGAAAGGCACCAATAGAAGACGAGCGCCTCCCTGCAACCGGAAGGCACCAACAGAAGATGAGCACCTCCCTACAACCGAAAGGTGCCAACGGAAGGCAAGCGCCTCCCTCTTCCAGGAAGGCACCACGATAGCAAGATACCTTCCTCATAAGGAAGGCGCCACTGATTCTTTGCCCGTTGACCAGATTTGCACGACGTGGACGACAACGGCTGGTGCAGTTCCAACTCTGCATCAGGTAGAGCTAAATTGGAGATCGCACCAACGTATGGAAACGTCTTACTGATGCCAGGCAAAGCACGAACACGCCGCCATTAGAATAGAATGCCAGACGTCGATTGCATTCACCCGACTGTCTTAATTTAGTCTGGGAAGAATCGACTGTTGTAACCAATTTTGTAACAGAAGTTCTATGGGTGTGTTATATAAACACACGCAGATCGTTCTGAGAGATATATAGAAATAAATAAAGATCCATTTAGAAGTATAGATAGATTGTAATACTTTGGTCGATATAATACAGTTCCAAGAGTTCTAAAGCACGTGTTCGATTGGGAAGAAGCTGCTGGAGCCTGGGCCCACTCCAAGCCAGTATTTCTTCCCCATTTCCTTTCTGTTCAGTTACTTAGAATAATTTGTTGCTTTCTCCATTTCGTTATATTGCTGTTTCTAAGTATTTAGATTTATTTCTAGAATGTGTGTACATGATTTAATTTTGTAGGTTTAGTTTTGTTTTTCTTACGTAATCTATTGAGGAGTGCGTGAATGATTGACAACCATTTTGACACCCCCCAAATGTAGGATTAGCAGATTTACCTCCAGTGGTATTGTAGCGATCTAATTCTGACTCTTCGCAAGTTTACGAAGCTCCCTGGGTTGATAATTAAATGCACGGGCATGTGACAAAAATAGGAAACCATTCACCTTGTTTGGCCCACAACATTTTGGCACCGTTGCCGGGGAAGCGTCTCAATTAGATTACTTACAATACCCTAAAACCTTCCATCTGACCTTGTATGAGTTCTTCGAGAAGAAGAGGACCTGACGGTCACTTTATAAGAACCAATCCATCAGAACTAGAGTTAGCCGAGCATTTTGGATTTGAGTTAGACTCGCCTGACCTACCAGCAATCCATTGGAGTGAGGAACCGCACTTTGTGCAAAGTGCCTCCTCATCCCATCAACAAGGGGAAGAATGAATCATCACAAATCCCCTGTTTAATAGGACTCCTTTAGAGGAAGCCCTATTGTGGAAGGCTGTGGAAGATCAGACGATCTCACCAGACAACCTTAGTGCTTTGACTCAGAAAGTTTTAAACGATCGGAAGGCCATAAGTGCTGCATTAGAAACCACATTTCCTAAAAAAATGGCCGATAACGATGAAGTCTCATCTGGATTTAGTTTCTCGATAGAGGAGGGAGTAGGAGATGCCAAAATGAAAAACATATCACCTGCTCACCTGCCATCCTTCAGAGGACACCCGACTGAGGACCCTAACCTATTTTTATTCAAGTTTGATGTCTTATGCAGGTCTCGTGGATTACAAATCTAACACGCAGAAGCTGAAACTATTTCCTTCTACATTAGACGATGCAGCTCTACGATGGTTCATCGATCTGGGAGACAAACACATTGCCACTTGGGACCAGATGAGGAAGCTCTTTTTAGAGCAATACCAAGATTTCGGGAGAGCAAGAGACTCCAGGGAGGAGGTCCTGAACATGACACAAAAAGAAGATGAGTCTCTCGAAGAGTATTGGGAGAGATTCAACTTTAATCTTCAACGGTCTCCTCACGCGAGATTATCTGATAAGTCCCTCAAAAGCATCTTCTTGAGAGGGCTTACCAATGAGTCACTGGAGGCTCTTAACATGATCTCCGGAGGTGATGTCTATCAGCATGCTATAGAAGACATCCAAAAACTATGCCGAAACTACTCGAGAAGGTGAGGCAAGGCCACCTCCAGAACCATGAAGGCGACTGCTTCAGTCACCAAGACAAAGATAGGTAATATGCTGGAGGATCTGAAGAGCGAAATGCTCTCATCTCTAGCACTGCAGATGGATACGCTACTGTTAGAGAAGAAGAAACAAGAGAATGACACAACATTAGCCTATTTCTGCCCAAAATGCAGAGGAAGGCATGCAAAGAATGCATGCCCGAAGAACAAGGTCAGAGTATGCACAGTTTGCAAGCTGAATCATAAAACTCGATTGTGCCCACAACTGCCTAGTAATCAGGAAGAGGTTGAGAGCACGGAGGCCTACTTCATAGGCAATAGGAAGAGTTGGCCATAGCCCCCCATGGGGAATATGCCAACCGAAATGCCACCATATGGGGGAGGGCCATACATGCACCAAGGACCGCCTCAACCACCTAACATGGGGTGGTGGGGGCCATCACCCTGGTCTAACGCACCCCTAGCAGCATTCCCGAATCAGCAGCCATGGATGCCATATCCATATCCTGGGCAGCAGTGGAGAGGCCACACTACATGGAATCAGACTCCATAGAATGTAGCGCCTGCTCACACCCAACAAAATTTACCGGCATTGCCAACAGTGAGACCTGCGCAGCTACCAGCACAACCGACAACAAACCCGAACAACAGAGTGAACCAACCAGCATACAATGTAGAAGGTGAGATGTATCATATGTATAATATTCAACTTAGATCAGGTAGGCAGCTAGGAGTAGGGACACCTCCACTGGTAGAAGAGGAGGAAGAAGTAGAGGAAACACCTCTGGTAGAAGAGGAAGAAACACTTGAGAGAGCGGAGGCTCCATTTCCTAGCCGGCTGCAAGAACAGAGAAAAGTAACACAGCCAGAATTTGACATCTTGTCGAGCTTGAAGAATCTCACGGTGACAATTCCATTATTTCAAGCAATTCGAGATGTCCCGATTTATACAAAGGCAATCAGAGAAATGTGTCTAAGGAGACCGAGATGAAAAGCCACCCAGACTATCAACGTCGTGGGTAAACTGGCAGATTTAATGATGGGTGGAACATGCCATCCGAAGTATGCAGATCCAGGAAGCCCGGTGCTGACCATAAAAATTGGAGGACATTCCCTGTCCAACACATTGGTTGACCTCGGGGCAGCCATCAACGTGATGCCTCAAGAGACCATGTAGAGGCTGCAGCTCATGAACTTGAAGCCAACCATGACAGTGCTGCAGTTAGCCGATCGATCAACCGTGTCGCTAGAAGGGATGCTGGAAGACGTGATCGTAATAGTCAGTGCATGGGAATACCCAACCGACTTTTTAGTTTTGCAAACCAAAACTAGGTTGGGTGGTTACCCACTCATCTTGGGGAGGCCATGGCTGGCAATAGCTGACGCTTACATCAGCTGTCGAGATGGGCTAATGACCATCTCCAATGGGCAAAACATCAAAAGGCTAACCATTTCACCTCCAGCTCAGTCTATCGACTCGATAGAAGAACCTAGGATCACCGAGCATGGGAATTCGGAGCTGTCCATAATCCAGCCGGTGATGACATTGGAGGAGGTGGTAGAAGAGGATGAAGATGGTGCTATCATGGAGTTTCTCCAGGGAGAATCATCCACCTCCGCACCTGGATCACCGTTGACTGGCGCCCAAGATCAGCACATCCGAAAAATACATGTTGGGCCAGGGAAGATATTAAATGTCAACAGCAGGTTGACGCCCACATAGCTAGAAAAATTGGAAGAGCTTCTGGTAAAGCACCAACAAGCATTTGCATGGGACTACGTAGATATGCATGGCATCAGCCCAGAAATATGTACCCATCGGATTTATCTGGATGATCAGGCCACTCCTAGCCGATAGCCATAGAGAAGGATGAACCCGACAATGAAAGACATTGTCAGAGAAGAACTGCACAAACTTCTGGCTGCCGAATTCATATATCCGATTTCTGACAGTGAATGGGTATCGCCATTAGTGGTGGTCCCCAAAAAGAACGGGAAATGGCGGATCTGCATGGACTACCGGGCGTTGAACAAGGTGACTAAGAAAGACCACTTCCTGCTCCCGTTCATCGATCAGGTCTTGGACACACTCTCGGGAAGAAAATACTTCTCCTTTCTGGATGGATTTAGTGGTTACAACCAGATCCAGATAGGGGAAGAAGATCAAGATAAGACAACGTTCACCTGTCCATGGGGAACGTTTGCCTATAGAGTATTGCCTTTCGGACTGTGCAACGCACCGGCCACCTTTCAAAGGGTGGTGCTTAGCATATTCTTAGATATGATAGGAGACGGGGTGGAAGTATACATGGATGACTTCACCGCCTATGGAGAAACCTTCGAGGAGGCAATGACAAATCTGGAAAGAGTGCTCGACAGGAGCAAGGAAAATCATTTGTCCCTAAGTAATGAAAAATGTTTTATGATGATGCAAGAAGGCATCGTACTGGGACACCACCTCTCTGTGGAAGGAATAAAAGTAGACAAAAGGAAGATTGAGGTCATCAGGGACCTACCCAGCCCTAGAACGTAGAAGGAGGTAAGAAGTTTCCTTGGATCAGTCGGGTACTATCGGCGATTTATCGTCGAATTTAGCAAGATTGCCAAACCACTGCACACCCTACTGTCTAAAGACGTAGAGTTCAATTGGATGGGAGACTACGAAGAGGCGTTCCAATTGCTTAAGGAAAAACTAATTTTTGCACCAATTTTGAGAGGACCGAATTGGGCCATACCGTTCCATATTTACTGTGATGCATCCAACGGTGCGATTGGAGCAGTCCTCGGACAGAAAGATGGCAAAGAATTTTACGCCATCTATTATGTCAATAAAAACTTGGCGGGAGCAGAGCTCAACTACACGGTGATAGAGAAAGAATTCCTCATAGTTGTCCATGCAATAAACAAATTCTGCCACTATATCATCGGATACAAGGTATTTGTCCATACGGACCATGCGGCTATCAGGTACCTAATGAGCAAGCCGGCCATTGGTGGCAGAATTATCAGATGGTTGTTGCTACTACAGGAGTTCGACATCACCATAGTCGATAAACCGGGCAAGGATAACGTCGTGGTAGATTTTCTGTCCAGATTGATACCAACAGATCATCAAGCAGTGGAAGATCAGTTTTTGGATGAACATTTGTTCACTATTAGTGAGCAAACCCCGTGGTATGCAGACATAGCCAATTACTTGGCCACCGGAAGGACCTCACCTGCTCTCTCTTACCGAGAGAAGTAGGTGGTCATAGAGAAGAGTGCATCGTTCCTTTGGATGGATGGTCTCCTATTTAAGATAGGACGTGACCAAATTATCAGAATATGCGTAGCAGAATAGGAGTTCTCAGAAATATTCAAAGCATGTCACGATGAACCATGCGGAGGACACTTTGCAGGGAAACGAACTGCCTATAAAATCCTGCAAGCTGGGTACTTTTGGCCCACTCTGTTTAAAGATGCGGCTGCGTACACCAGCAAGTGTGACGAATGCCAAAGGATGGGCAGACCAACCCATCGAGATGAAATGCCCCTCCAACCCCAGGTACACCTAGAACCTTTTGATAAGTGGGGCATGGACTTCGTAGGACCGTTTAATCCACCTTCGATGGGGAGGAGGTTTATTCTGGTCTGCACGGACTATGTCACCAAATGGGTCGAAGTGCAGGCATTAAGGGATTCAAAGGAAAGAACGGTTGTCGATTTCTTATTTGCCCATATTTTCACATGATTTGGGGTTCCTCGGGAGATAACAATAGACCAAGGGCCCCAATTCACCTCCAAATTGATTGAGGAGCTGATGGAGCAATACAGAGTTCGGCATAATAAAACCATGCCCTACCATCCGTAGGCAAACGGGCAAGTAGAAGTGACAAACAGGGAGATAGAGAACATCCTGACCAAAACCGTGCAGCAACACAAGAAATATTGGGCTACATGGTTGTCGGAGGCAGTTTGGGCATACAACACCACGTGGAAATCCACCACAGGATTTACACCTTTCCAGCTGGTCTATGGGAAAAATGCGATGATGCCCATCGAATTCGAAATCAAAACTCTGAGGACGGCTTCAAAATTAAATTTGAGCTTGGATGAAGCTCAAAAATAGAGGATTCACCAGCTAGATCAGCTGGACGAAATCCGACTGGATGCTTTGTAGAGGACAAAGATTATACAGAAGTAGAGAAAGAAGTGGCATGATAGCCACATCAAGCTAAAGCAGTTCCAAGTAGGGGAATGGGTACTGTTGTACGATTCTCGGTTCCAGGAAAGGAAGGGCAAACTAATGCAGAGGTGGATGGGGCCGTATGAGGTGGTAGAGCTCATCAGGAATGGGGCGGTGCGCGTTAAGACAATCGACGACAGCAACACCATGTTCACAGTCAATGGCCATCGACTACGCCCCTACAATACGTCCAAAACATTGCAGGTAGAATCCATAATAGGCGTGGGGGAGACCCCATCTTGCTAGATCTGGACCGAACTCTCACAGGTGAAATGGTGGGCATGAAAGTGCTCACCCAAAAAATTTAGTTAATGTAGTTCTTTTTCATAGTGTGTGTTTTTGCAGGGACGACGCCCGCATGCAAGCTGCAGGCATCCTAATCTAGGGCCTAACAGGCATGGAACGCGTCTAACTGCCCTTAGTTTCCTTTTTTTTGGTTGCTTTTTGTAGGTGGAGGACCTGACAGCACGAAGGATAGGTATCTGGGAAGCCAGGCCTGATTCGGCTCAGCATTTCGACACCGGCTCGTAGGTAGAAGCTGGGCAACATGAAGCAAAAAATGGGAAGGCTTGATCACCATTTTCTAGCCAATTGTAACATGACTGCCCAGAAGAAGGCACCCAGCCAGAAGAAGGCGCCTTCCTACATCCAGAAGGCACCCAACCAGAAGAAGGCACCTTCCTACATCCAGAAGGTTCCTAGCCATAAGAAGGTGCCTTCCACATCCAGAAGTCACCTTCCGTGGCTGGAAGGCACCAATTAAAAAAAAATAATAATAATAAAATAAAATAAAATAAAGAGCCGAGGCACTTTCCACATCAGGAAGGCGCATTCAACCAAGGTGCCTTCCAACACCAGGAAGGCACATCCATTTAGACAGACACCTTCCAACATCGGGAAGGCGCAAGCCAGAAGGAGGCGCATCCCACATCGAGAAGGCGCATGCAAAAAAAAGCACCTTCCATAGCAGGAAGGTGCCATCATTAAGAAAGCGCCTTCCATTGCCGGATGATAGCCAATCAGAGGCACCTCCTAGCATCGAAAGGCACATTCGAGAGCACCGACAACATTGGGAAAGCGCTACAAAGGCACCTCCCACATGGGGAAGGTACCAAAGAACGCCTCCCATGTGCAGCATTCACACCTACCGGATGCCTCGAGTGGAACGAAGCACCACACGAATAAGCGGCATCAAATGACCATACCCCTCCCTCGTGTCACAAATCAGCAAATCAGTGGCTGCCACGATGCCTGGAACACCGAATCAGGTACGCGCATGTTAAATCAAATTGTTTATATAATTATTTATAGAAATACGCAGTACCAAAAAAAGATACCGCCGTCATAGAGATCATATCCCCCCATAGGCGAAATCGCGTGCCAATGATAGGGCGTCTTCCATAACTGCTAGGGTTAGGCACCTTTCCTATAAGAAGGTGCCTTCCTGAAGAAGGAAGGACAAAAAAAAATACAACAGTAGAAGGCGCCATGGGAGGAAGGTCCAAGAACCACGCGGTCAAGAAGAACGAACCCAGTGATACGGATGGAATCAGAGGGGCGGTGAAGACCCAATTCGAAGCCGAGGGGTGGCTCGAATACTGTACCCTAGTCAGTCAGGGCCAGGACGTGGAGGCAGCCAGAGAATTCACCGCCTCTTTGAGGGGCGATGCGGCCCAAGTACGAGGGGTGGAAATTCCAGTCACCCCTGAGTTCATCTCACAGGCGACTGGATTGCCTCTCACGGGGGAATGTATATACAAGGGCGGATTGTTAAAAATGTACGCCGAGATACTGCTACCGGGAGAAAGTGTGTAGATAGACAGGGAGGGGTTACTCAAAAATAGTCTCCCCATGAACCTACGAAAGATGTTCGAGCAGATTGCTCGATTCTTCACATGCACCGAGAAGTATACCCATCTGCACGTTAATCATGTGCACTTCCTCAATCACCTGGTGCATGGGAGGAAGATAAATGTACCCTTCTACCTGGCGAATGCTCTAAAATATGAAGCGGCTCGGTACCAGAAGGGGGCACCGTCCGCCTTAGCCCACCATGGGCTGATATCGGCATTGGCCCGCCATGCAGAAGCACAAAGATAGAATCACGACATAGAGGGAGATGGCGGCCAAGAAGGGCAACACGATGCGGTTGCCGAACTAGGGCAAGACGAAGCATCCCCTGCAGAGGAGATAACGAACATCGGGCAATTGGCATTGCCCTATTTTGTAGGGGAAGAAGAAAAAGGGCAATCACCAGTGCCCAAAGATATAGAGGAAAGAGGGCATTCCCTAGTGCCCGAGTGTGAGGAAGAAGGAGCGTCGCTCGCTAGTGGTGAGGATGAACCAATCCCCAGGAGGAAACGTCTGCGGTGACTCCTCTCGATAGAGGAAGAACAGAGTGACCCGGAGATAGACGTTGCCGCCCAAACCCTCCGAGAATTAATGAACCAGAGCCCACAGAATGAAGGAACTTTCGGGAGTAACGACCAGATTGATGCGGCCTTGGAGGAGGCGCTCAAATGGCAAACCAATTGCTGGATGGCACAACAGATTCTAGAAGACTGCCAGAACCAGCATGAAAGGGAGTTGGAGGAATGGGACAGACGGATCGCCCAACTCGAGCAACTGGTCTGGCAGTTGTAGGAGGAAAATCAACTGCTTCAGGACAGAGGGACAGAAAGAAGGGATGCGTCCACCCAAAATGATTGGGCAGAAGAAGTCTCGACGAATTCTCCCACATCTATCGAACGAGTATTCTCTTCGGGGGAGATTCGATCGGATGCCCGATAGAGCAGCCTGGAGGTAGGGGAGGATTCCTCTATTTTCAGGGGTGAAGGGGGAAGAAGTCCCACGATACCCCATGTCATCATCCTAAGTGACACAGAGCAGGATGAGGACCTCCAATAGTAGATAAGACCAGAGGATAAGGAGGACCTCCCCAGGCCTGAAGAAGGAGAAGAGCCTGAGGGGTCGACACTAGGTAGACAGGAGAACGAAGGATCACCCCCGAAGATAGCAACACAGCCGATCCTTCAGAGCAAGGAGAAGTCCCCCAAGGAGAAAGAGGAGACCCCTATTCGAGCCGCCACATTTTTTGTAGAGGCCAAAGGAAAGAGGCCCAGGACGGCTCGACAGAAGGCGAAGGTGACCTTCACCGAGTCAGAGGAGGACGAATGGGACATGCAACCATTCATCGAAAGGCAAAAATATTTTGAGCAGCTGTGAAATGAAATGAAAGCAGCCAAGGAGGCCAGGAAGGCATCCTCGAGGGTGAAAGGAGACTCTGGCATCTGCGTTAATCCAGTAGAAGACAGCCAGTTTTGGGACATTTATGGTTCATCCCGAGGGTGGCCCTCCATGATGAGGAGATATTTGGAATGGTGGGGGGTATATGGCCCCCAATTGGAGGCCGCTGCCATTGCAAAGGAAAATGTAGGGCTCACTCCTGAAGTGGCCAGATTATACAAGGCCCAAATAGTACCTTCCAGGGGGGATAATTTAGATATCCCTCTGGCAGTGGTTAGACCTCCAGATGTCGACCTCTGGCAAGCTCCCGAAGCTGCATTTTAGTCAGCAGAGACCACGATAGTCAGACCACCACCAGTAGCGGCCAGAACAAGAAGGGGACAATTAACAGCCGCACCCTCAGTTTCCCATAGGCAAAGGCGAACCACACCTTCAAATGCCGACGCACAGAAAAGATAGACTCGAGCCGCAGGGGCAGCCGAACATTCCAAGAAAAGGCGACGATGAAAGGTCATAGGGCTACCTGCAGTTTGGATGCCACGAGGGCATGGCATATGTTAGGCATGGGGGGATGATGAGCACCAGAAATGCTCATATTTTGTACATATTTCTTTGATCAATATGCAGTTGTATAATAAGGATTGCGTATTTTTATGAATGATTATATAGATATTTGATATAATTATGCGTGTTATCTAATTTATATGTTTCTAGTGTGTTTTGTGGAATTGCAGTTGATTTAGTTAGATTTGGAATAGTCGAGGTCTATTTGATGGACCTGGCACTTTATTTCATCGGGGGTCAATATAGAAAACATAGGCGCCTTCCTCTTCCAGGAAGGCGCCAAGATAATGAGCGCCTCCCTACGACCGAAAGGTGCCAACAGAAGACGAGCGCCTCCCTACAACCGGAAGGCACCAACAGAAGACGAGCGCCTCCCTACAACCGGAAGGTGCCAACAGAAGATGAGCGCCTCCCTACAACCGGAAGGCGCCAAGAAGACGAGTGCCTCCCTACAACCTGAAGGCACCAAGAGATAACGAGTGCCTCCCTACAACCAAAAGGCACCGATAGAGAACGAGCACCTCCCTACAACCGAAAGGTGCCAATAGAAGGCAAGCACCTCCCTCTTCTAGGAAGGTGCCACGATAGCAAGATACCTTCCCCATAAGGAAGGCACCATTGATTCTTTGCCCGTTGACCAGATTTGCATGACGTGGATGACAATGGCTGGTGCAGTTCCAACTCTGCGTTAGGTAGAGCTAAATTGGAGATCACACCAACGTATGGAAACGTCTTACTGATGCCAGGCAAAGCATGAACCAATCAACGAACACGCCGCCATTAGAACAGAATGCCAGACGTCGATTGCATTCACCAGACTGTCTTAATTTAGTCTGGGAAGAATCGACTGTTGTAACCACTTTTGTAACAGAAGTTCTACGGGTGTGTTATATAAACACATGCAGATCGTTCTGAGAGATATATAGAAATTAATAAAGATCCATTTAGAAGTACAGAGATAGATTGTAATACTTTGGTCGATATAATACAGATCCAAGAGTTCTAAAGCACGTGTTCGATCGGGAAGAAGCTGCTGGAGCCTGGGCCCACTCCAAGCCAGTATTTCTTCCCCATTTCCTTTCTGTTCAGTTACTTAGAATAATTTGTTGCTTTCTCCATTTCATTATATTGCTGTTTCTAAGTATTTGCAGTAGATTTATTTTCAGGAATGTATGTATGATTTATTTCTGTAGGTTTAGTTCTGTTTTTCTTACGTAATCTATTGAGGAGTGCGTGAATGATTGACAACCATTTTGAACACCCCCCAAACGTAGGATTAGCAGATTTACCTCCAGTGGTATTGTAAGCGATCTAATTCTGACTCTTCGCAAGTTTACGAAGCTCCCTGGGTTGATAATTAAATGCACGGGCATGTGACAAAAATAGGAAACCATTCACCTTGTTTGGCCTACAACAAGCACAAACATGATCAAGGCAGGGAGTGCATCCAACTCCTTTGCCTTGTACATGCTCAAGTAGCATATCCCTCCATCTCCCATCCAGGCCTCCTGCCATCGATCCCCAAACATTATCTCCATCTCCACTTTCTTATCCCTCCCAACCACCACCTTCTTCGCTTCTTATAGCACCTTGAGAATGTAATATACATCCTCAAGAGTGACAGTAGCCTCCCCAATTGGCAGTTGGAACGTCCCCCTATTCGGGTCCCACCTCTCTATCAAAGCAAAGAGATACCCCTCATTAGCCCTTAGCACATCAAGCCTCGCCACATCCTCTAAACCCACCCTAACAAAAAAACCCCACTCATCCTCTAAAATATTCTTCCTCATTCCAGGAATGAGTGGAGAGAAGCGATATCGAGGCTCAATATCCCTTAGCTGCAACAACAAAAACACTTTGTTAGCATTAAAACTATGTTAAAAAAAAAGATAAAACAATTTTGTTTGCATAAATGGAACAAATGATCTTACCGAGAAAAAGGGTACCCCCACTCCACCATCAGCATCAAGGCCCTCTACTACCATCGCCTCATTTCACACAATCACTAGCCTCACTAGCCTCACAAACTCACAAACCCACTCCACTCCTCAGACGCAACTCCTTGAAGTCAACAACGCACGAATGAGCCTAAAAGTTCACTCAAAAAGCTTTTTATAGCTTTCCTTAGTGCATTCAGGCGCAGACCTATACCTACAAATTGTAGGTGTGGCTATGCACATGAAGGCACACATGGGCACCTGCAGAACACTCCAGGCACAACCGTGTGCCTGGAAACCAATAAACATGAAGACAAAAGCCCTCAAAATGGTATCTCCCCTCATCCAACATGCACCAAATTTCATCCACACATCATGCACATCATAAAATTTGATTTTATGAAAACATAAATAGTTTTGCATGCATATTTGGCGAGAACAAGACCAATTTATACAAAAATACATATCGCATTACAAAACATAACAATCAAGGTCCAAATTTCACAAAATTGCCATTCCACAATTCATCATCATATGCTTCATCATCCCATCCACTTTTGTGCATGTTGGAGTTGATTTGACCACTAAATCACTCATCTTTGCCACAAAGCACCGCAAATACCAACAACACGCTAAAGCACAAATCAATCAACTCCACAATCAGTCACAACATTGCATGACTCCATCAAACATTCTTCCATCATCATCTTTCATACATCACTCATCACACAACACATTTTGTCTGGTTAAGTCAATAATAAGTGAACCTCGTATCTAGTATGTTATTCTATAAACTTGGCAATTGCAGCGATAGTAATCCATTCAATTCAGTGAGATGAATAGCCTACAATAAGGACAATTCAATATGATCATCATCATCATCTCATTATCAAAAATCATAATCATATTTGGCACCTGACACTTTGAGTACAACCTTGCCAAGAACAATTTTCTCGCAATAATTCATTGATGTCCTTGTCTGTGGGGCAAGAAAACACAGATAAACCACAATCACAAACACTCATTCATTTGAAAATAGTTAAAATATAGGACACTGATAAGCTTGATTGGTTCCATCATGGAATTGGCAAAGAAATTTCCATAGTCAATACCCAACCCCTGTGTTGACTTAGTCAGTCCGCATCTTCATATCTTGCATACTCAATAACATCATTATGGAAGCTTATTCAACAACATCGAATCAAATCAAATTTTGGGGCAACCACATTATATTATGATTCTCCCATGATAGGATACATCTCACATGATCATAAACATCTACATTGGACAAATCCCCCTCTCAACCATTGGGGTAAAAATGGTATAACATTTTACATCATTCATATCATCCACATTTTGCATGGTCTTATACACCAACCCCTTTTCCACCGTTGGGGCAAAAATGGTATCACATCTACATTTCACATCATTCATTCATCAATTGCACAAATCCACAACATCATTCATTATTTGCACAAAATTTTCAATTGGCTTGTGAGATACATTCGTAACTCATTCGCCAATTGAGGGGCTAAGCTACGTTAAATTCCAAAAATTCTTTATTCTTTTGTCTTCAAAATCAGTGCTCAAATCCAACAATAGAGAGAAGCTGCTTCTGTGTCCATAGCCCAAGCAGGTGTCTCGTATTTTTGCACTATATTGTGTTTCACAGAATATGGTACAAAAAGGGGCATTTGTAGACACCAAATTACAGCCACTAATCCTCTATCCTAACCATTCCACCACCCACTTGTCCACCATACACCCTTCCCGCCAATTATTTGGCCCAAATCCACCTTTCCCGCCATCCATTCCACCACTTTAGCCCTTTCCCGCCACTTTTCGACCCCTTTTGATTTAATTTATATATATTTTATATTATTTATATTTAATATAATATTTTATTATTATATTTTAATATATTTATTATAAAATATATATATTTAAACTCAGTTAACCTTAGCCGTCCGATCCAATTTAATCTCCACCCTCCATCTTCATTAATCCATGCCACATGCAAAAAGTAATCTCAACCCTAGGATTTAATTTAATTTCAGCCACACGATTAAAAGTGCAAAGTTGAAACCCTAAGAAAACCCTAGGTTGAATTATAAAATAGGGGCATTTGCAAATGCTCAATGACTGGAACCTTGAGATCAGAATTTGTACCCTGGAGGAATCATTAGTGAAGCCTTAGCATAGAATCCTAAAAATCTGAAGCCCTAGATCGCCGATAAGACTTCTACTGTTCCAACCGTTCCCCATTCATCCTCCATTGTTGTCATAGCCCCCATCCATTTGCCACATCCATTGCCACCACCTCGATCTACTTCTACAGATTTGTCCTCATTTGCAGGTATCCTCTCGAGCTGACCAAGCTCACTGCAGAGCCTACAAAGCTCATTGTAGAGCTTACCAGGTGCTCACCAGGGCCTACCATATCATAGGCTCACTCCAAAGCTTGCAAAGCTCATTCTAGATCTTGTGAAGTTTGTGTCAAAGCCTACCTAGTGCACGTCCGAGCCTGCTACAACCACAAAAATGCGGATCTAAGTCTGCTGCTCCACGCCATCAACAATAACTGAACAAAAGCAAGTTATATCTCATTTTAATGTATTTTATTTAACAATTTTTTGATCTTGCATGCTCTCTTACTTCACTATTAAACTAGGATTTTATTGATGTCCGAGGGCCTCACACTATGGAGCCCTCACAAGTATTACTAACTCCCTTTAGTCTATTTTGTGTATGCAGATCTACAAATTTCACACATTGTTTGACGGTTGTTGAAGCTGGAGTGGCCCAACCTTGGATATTTGAAGCCCACTCAACTTTGTTTGAATCAAGAATACATCCAAATCTTAAGACACTTCTATTGTTGTTAGCTAGGGTTTCGGAGAAGCGTCATTGTAATCTATTGTATCAAATATTTGCATTAAACACTGATTGTAATAAAGGAGTTTATCGGATACCCCCTATTTTATTGAATATATTCTTTTGTGCAATCTTTGTGCTTCATTGCATTATGTGATTTTCTGTTATTCTATTTTAAGTGTCGTGTTCTTGCATTCACAATTTTTATAGAAGATATTCTACAAAAAAGAGGATACCATGGACCTTTTATATGTGCCTTATGTGAGAAGATTTAGAAATATATATTGGGTAGCTTCGTCAACATTGAGTTTGGAAAGAAAAAAAATAATAGATCCTTTGAAAATCTAAAAATAAATCCCGAGGTATTTGGCGTAAGAATTCTGGACTCTCTGGTTGAAAATGCTTCCATCTTATCTGTCTCTAAAATATGGAAAAATGATTTTGAAGCTAATATTGTTGTTAAATTGGACTTCCATAAATTATAAATTACCCAAGGAATAAAAAGGAACTCAAACCATTATTTAGTTAAGTGGGAACACCCTCCTCTAGTATGGTTAAATTTAAACTTTGATGGTGCATTAAAAGGAAATCCAGGGTTTTCTGGAGTTGGAATGTTCAGGAATGATAAAAGGGAAGTCCTTCTTACTTATGTTGAGAATTTAGGTTTTCAAACCAATCACTTCACGAAAGCTAGAGCTTTTTTCCAAGGAATTATTTTGATGGAAAATATAAATTACAATAGGTTCATTCTATATGGAGACTCATTGAATATATGTAATATCATGAAAGGTGCTCAACCCCCAACTTGGAACATTGACAATTTTTTGAAAAAGGCTAAAAAAATGATTCGTCTCGTGGAAAATTTTCAAATCAAGCATGTTTATTATGAGGGAAATAAAGTTGTAGATTCTATGGCTAATTTAGATATTTGTCAAGCTTCCATCATGATTTGGAGTAATTTTTTTCCATAGAAAATGACTCATTTATTAGAAGCTAAAATTAAAATCAACCCTCAGTGATGATGTTTGTTTGGGTCCATTGGTTTTTCAACCAGTGAGTAGGTTCAATTTACACTAGTTTTAATCCTTTTAGAGTGATTTATTAATCATTTTTTTTTTTACTGGTAATGGGATTTTGAAAGGCCCCCAAAACTTGTACAAATGGAGCAGAGAGAAGATCTCCATAGGGAGATGGTCTCCACAAAGAGAATGCAGAACAAAAGATGATCCCAGTAGGAAAATCTCTAAACCCTTAAAATTTAAAAGTGGTATCATCCCATGCAACACCAAAATGGAAAACCCAACTTGTGGAAGCTTGATATAAACAATCAACAGAAAAATCCTATCGAAAACAAAAACAAGAAAGCTAAACCATACGAAAAATAAAATCTTAAAAGTAAAACCTGATTTGTGGGAGCCTGAGATAAAAATTCAAAAGGAGAAACCCATCCAACACTGGTACAGGAGATATGTCATGAACAATATAAAATTTAAATTCAAAAACCCCTCCCAAGAGGGCCCGATAAAGGAAGTCCAACTAGAAAATTTTGAAACAAGGCATCCTGTCCAAAATGGAGAGTTGTTTCTCGCACAAGAGAAACAAGAAATAGAAAAAATCAAAAAGCTTAAAAAGAAATCTAAGCCCTGAATCCCACCTAGGAACAACCAGAAAACTGCTAAAAATGAAAAACCCATCTAATGGGAGCTCGAGAAGCACAACTGAAGACAAAAAATATTTTTTGAGAAAATCTATAAGCCCAGTTGTAGCAAATAAAAATCCCATCTAAAAAGGTCTGGGAAGAACTCAAACCTGCCAAAAATGGGCCAAGGAATCTGGAAACTGAGTGGATAGCCCATCCCACTCAAATTTGAAGCTGGATCTCCCACAAAAAAAAATTCCAAATCCACTCACACCTTCAAGAAAATCTAAACCTAAAAATAGAGTCTGAAAAGTGGATCAACAGTAAGCAGAGATCTCGAAAAACCATGAGATCTCCCTACGAGGGATACTAAACATGTAGGCTATAAGGAGAGACATCTAGAGAAACAAACCAATAAGAAACCCAATATTGAAGTGATAAAAAGACCTAAGGACTATCAATAGGGATCCGATGACTGTATCAAATGAGAAAACATGAGGTCCCTTCTCCATGATCTAAAAGAAACTACAAAACCAAGCCAATGGAAAATCACCCATATGAGATTAGAATTCAATAACACCAAATCCCACTCAAGGAAAACCATGGAAGCCCATGCAACAATTGCATGAAGAAGCACATGATCCCTACCAATACCAAAATATAGACTAAAGCAAAGGTTCCAGAGGAGAACCAAGAGTGAACAAACATTGTATTTTCTAAGAGATTCCAGAGGCCATGAATAAACTCGAATAGAAGACAATAAGGATGCCCATATACAAGTGATAAGCACACGATCCCCCAATAGGCTAATAAAAATGCATACAAGGATCTCGAGCAACTAAAATGAGGACCCAAGTGCCAAACCCATTTTTGAAAGACTTAACCCCCCAACTCAGTGAACCAGAATCTAACCAACACCAATGGGTACCAATAATGAGTCTTCGAGATGATCCAAATAGCTGCAAAATTCAATCAAAAACGAGAAAACTAGTTTGGAAGAAAATAGGTAAATCCCATAGGGCCAAAGATGAAACTAGCATAGAATAAAATCCATCCTAGCCGAACGAAATCTAGCCTGGAGTAGGGAGAGCGGACAAGATGAATAGGGACCATCCCTCACTCAAAAGGACTCTTTTAACGTTTTTATAAAGCATAATGAGTAGTGGTTTAACCCTTGTAGATAAATTAACTTGTGTTTTTTGAATCTTCTTATTAAATATATTTTATCAAAGATAGGTTGACCTGAGTTGGCACAAAAAGGAACCCACTAGCCTAGTTAGAACACCATGTTTTTAGAGTTTGGGGATCTAGTTCCTTTGTGTCCTAGTGTCTACCCTTCCCCAATCATGAGTGGTGGGCTACAGGTCTTGCTTTGTGTCCATGTTTCTACCCACCCTAAACCTTTTCATCCAATTGTTTTCTATTATTTTTGTTAAAATCTCTTATTGGAGTTGGGTCAAGCTGATTTAGAGTAGAAAGGACCCCACATGCCATGGCGCAATCCTATGGTGTCAAAGTTTGTTACGACAAAGTTCCCATACATTCAAGTCTCTTCCCTTTTTGAACATGACTATAAGACTAAAGGGTGGATGGTAAATCCTTCTTATGCTTCTATCATAAGTCTAATTTTCTTGTGGAATACACTTTTTGAAACCCAATATGACCTATCTAGTGTTCTAGTGTATTCACTTGGGACAATGTACTTGTTGACTTTGGTTAACACCTCTACCCATGGTGACTTAATGTTTCTTTTTGTTAGGGTGAGGTGCAATTCTACTAATACCTTAGACATCACTCTTCTATTTATAGGAACACTAAGATTAGTTTCGTTGACTCCCCACCCAAACCATGAAAAACAAATGGTTTCTCTTTGTCACTGGAGTATGCCATGTTACACAAGGAATATTAATAGGATGTTTTTATCCATTAATGATGCTTTAAAATATCTACATTCTCTGCTCATCATCCATTTTCAAACTATGATGAGCAATAGTCCTTTAAATGACATGCAAGAGTATCATTACCTTAACATGCAGATTTTCCATGCTAGCAATTCTCAAAGATCCACCTTCTGCTATGAGTGCATAGGATTTATTTACTTCTCTATTTGTACTCTCTAATTTATATGGTTATAGCTATCTATGGGAACCCTAAGTATTGAGAAAAGAGAGGAACCGATATTTTTATTTCTGGATAGGGAAGTCTCAAACATCTTCACTAAAGGTGTCCTGATGAATTTTCTCCAATTTGTTTTGCTGCAGATAGAGATTTATCCATAAAGAGCTTTCACACTCACGGATCGAAGGCAGAGTGAAAGGAAGGATGATCAAATTAACTATAAGAGTGGCTTCAATTTCTAAGGTTTTTTAAGTCCCTACCTCAGGGGAGTGCATTGAAAGAGAGAAAAATTCTCTTGCTAAGGATTTTAAAATGTTTTAAAGTAGAGGTAAAAATATGGAGAAATGCCAGAATGGATTTATGATGGAAAATTTCCCTAAAACATTGGACAAGGTTGTCCTTACAGTCATGCAATACTTAACTCTAGACAACCAATTTTCTATGGTCAAAAGTTTCCATGTGGTCATCCTAAACCACCTAAGAAAGAAAAAATGGATGAATATACCAACTTTTCTCTTCTAATTAGTGGAGAAATCAATTTTTAGGTTTAGAAATGTAATGCTTCAGTGCCTCTTCATCAAGGTTTGTTGAATATTTTCTTTCTTCATGCTACCAAGAAAGAGAGCCAAATCAATTTAGTGAACCTAGACTTAGATTATGGTAGTTCCATAGATTTGAAGAAAGATCCTTTTTAGCAGAAGAATCAGAGAAGTGATGACTTGATTATGGATTTTATAAAGAGGAAGGAATATAGCTTTGAGTTCACCTAGTTGGGAAAATAGGAGCAAATTTCATAGCATGGTCATAAAAAAAGAGAACCTTATAATGTTGTAGAGGATGAATATGGTTCTAAAAAGAAAGCTCAAAATTTTTGTAGATCCAAGAGATTGAAGGCAAAAGATAAAAAATGGGGGGGGGGGGTTCCCCATGCATATTAGCTCTTATAAAAATTTATAGGATTCTTGGAAAACAAGCTCGATCTCACCACTGAAGAAAAAATTTCATAGTTCTCATGTTAAGACGTGCAAATTGGGTCTTAGGAAAAAGGTGAATATGGATTACCCAGACCCCACTTTGAGCTAAATTCTTATCTTTAGGGCTTTAAGGACTTCACAACCTCAATGAGGAGGATAATGATCAATCTAATGAGAACTTATGCTAATGAAACTACCCATATCTTGAGCAACCTAAAGAATAACTTTAATGATTTTGGATCTATCTCAGATAAGAACACCCAAAATGATAGAGTTGGGAAGATAGAAGGTTAATTAGGATTCACTGCTGGTTCTTATAACCTTGGTGTTTATTTTGAGTATTTTGAAGCGATTCTTGTCTTCTCTTTTGTTCTCTTCTAGGATCCATTTTCAAAGGTTGAACCTAGTTGATCCTTTTATTTTTTTTATCCTGTGTTTTATCTTGTTTTTGTTTGTAGTGTGATGTAAAAGGTTTGGGGATCCTTTCAAAACCTCTTATTCTACCTTATCAAAAAAGCATTGTAAAATTTTATGAAATGTTGGATTAATTATTTCATAACTAAAGCATCATGCATTCTATGGAGGATTGGACCTACCATTATTTATTCAAAATTATGTCTTGAAAGGAATAATGAAATCTATAAAAATAAATCTTAAAATCATGCCAAAGTTTAGAATCATATTATTGCCTATCTTGTAGAATATTTATAGATATGGTGCTCATATTGGAAGGTGTCAAGTGCAAAAGGGAGACAATAACAACATAGTTACAAGATATGAAGAGTCATTTATGATAATATCATTAAATAAAAGTATTTGCTTTGATATAGGGTAAACTAAAAATGTCTAGAAATTGGGTTTATCAAAATTAATTTTGATGGTGCTTCTAAAGAAAATTTGATAAAAATTAGTGGAGGTGGTGTTTTCAAAATATTAAAGGCAAAAATCTCCTCACTTACTAAAAATCATATGTAACTTAAACTAACAACTATATAGAGACTAGGAAACTTACAAGGATTAAAATTGCAATTGGAAAAGGATGGAAATATATTTCAATTGAGAGGGATTCACAAATTATCATTAATGCTATCAACAAAAGTGGATGTGGAGATTGGATAAAAAATAATATTATTTTTGATGTTCATCATCTATTATTGGAGGTAATCTCTTGGAAATGTGAACATATTATAGAGAAGAAAATTGGGTAGCAGATAATTTAGCCAATCGTGGTGTTGATCTTCATCTTGGTGAAATTCAAATTTTAGAAGGCAACTGCCCAAGTGAGATTTTATCTCTTAATTAAAATTATGTGAAGGAGATGATTGTAGAAACATAGTATTTCCAATGTTGAAGCAAATATTTGATAGAAAAATAAAAATTTATGATAAAAATACATGTTGGATATGGTTTACTAGAACTAACAACAAATGGAATATTTTGGTACTTTTATAGGAGTGGTGCCAATAGAAGACACATAAAAATTGTTAAAAAAAGGTATAGTAGAATTTTTTATGCAATATTTCATGTCAATATTCTAAGAACCATCAATAATTACTTTATCTTTTTATTTTTTATATCTAATAAAGAACAACCAAGATATTCACAAGACATCAAATTCTAGGCTTATAAGTTAATTATATAAAAACAAATATTTTTCATTAATATATATATATATATATATATATATATATATATATATATATATATGATACTCTTAATTCATTAGTTGACTTCACAAATTATGGATAGTTAAAATATTTTACTCTATTTTTAAAAATTTAGTTTCCAACATAAGTAACTAAGATCATTGTTTAACAATCCTATACAATTTTTTTTTGTATTTTAAAATATATTTTTATGACCAACTAATTTGATCTATTGTTTTATATATATACTTATCTATTTAAAGTTTCAATTAATTAAATTTTTAGTACTAAATTTACTAAAGTTTGTTATCTTATTTGTAACTAAATTTATTCAATACACTTATGATTTTCTTTCTAACCTTATGGGTGTTGTGAAAAACACTAAAGCCACGCCTGTGAGACATTTAAATATTGTACAATAAAGGGTTGAAAGAAATGAAAATCCCATGTTGTTATAGTATTGAACCTTGAGGCGTAAGTTTAAATCTTACTAAATGATACATGCATAAATACTAAAAATGTTTAGCCTAATCAATGGAAAAATATCCAATAACAAGAGTGAGGATATAGTAAGAATGGAGAATGTGAGTCTTGATTTAGTGAAGGTTTTGAACTTTGAGAAGACCCCACTTAATGGGATTGATTCAATCACTAGAAGAAGAAAGGAATGGGAGAGGATAAAGTAGTAGAAGATATGATAACAGGTCAACATGGTGTAGTAGATCTAAGGAAATATATATTAAGAGGAATTTTAAAGGGGAAGTATCTTAAGCAGTACATGATAGTAGTTACTTGGTGAATTCAAAAATAAAAGATAATAGAAGGTAGGTTGAGAGGGTGAAGAGGAAGAAAATAGTGGATGCGAATAAAGATCAATGAATATTTATTTCCATTGAAACAAAATAAAATGAATTTTTTTTTAATATTTCAGATTAAGTATTTGAAAGAGCGCATCACATGCTAAATAGTACCTTAATAGGTAATTTTATAGGTTCTAGACCAACTAGTGACCAACATAATAAGTGGGCTATTAACTGGTGGAGAATTAAAGGTCTTGTGAAATTTTCCTTCCTCCCAAAAGGATTATTCTTAGCTTCATCTAACATTTAAAAAGGCTGCCATAATATCCATTTAGGAGGCCCATGGATCATGGGAGGATCTAATATTTATATTAAGAAATAGGCATCAGGTTTTAATACACATGCTAAAAAGATACATGTAGCCCCAATTTGAGTAAGTTTCCCTACTTTACCATTAAAATTTTTGGATGAAGAAATATTTAAATCCATAGCCAATTCCTTGGGCCAATTTATTTCTTAACTAGGATTTTTGTTATGGTTGAATTAGGAAAGAAGCTCTTGAATGAGATAAGATTTATTTCTAGGTGGTGAGTATGGATTCAAAATATTATTTAAAATAATGACTCCTTTACCTATAGGTTGTGTGCTAAAATGGGTCATTTTGTGAAGAATTTCCCCAAATTATAGAGAAAAAACTACAAACAAGGCCATAGTAGTAATAAAGGTAGGAAAAAATGGTAGGTGTATAAAAAGGAGAAAAACTCTAAAAGCAATGATAAAGTACTTCAGAATAAAGAATACATAGTTGGTAAAGACTTAGGTCTAGGGGGAAAAACTCCAAGGAAGTTGACAATGCTAAGTATTATAGATAGGATGTGGAAAACAATCAAAAGGATGTGGAGGATGAGAAGAGAGAAATGCTAAAGAAAAAACTAAGTTTTGCGATAGATAAAAATAAATATATAGGAAAATCTACAAAGTGAAAGCTCTATATGGCCAAAACAAAGTGTTTAAATAAAGGGAAAAAATGGATAAATAAAAAATAGAAGAAAAAAAGAAAGAAGTGATAGGTAAAATAGTAGACTAGGAAGAAAAGGAACCAGAAAGGTTCTCTTTCATTGAAGGAAGTGGTAGTGATTGAAGTCAAATCAGGAAAGGAATAGATTTAAAATCTAAATTAATAAGAAATACAAAAAAGACCTTAGATATGGGATCAAAGGAGGCAAATAAATTAGGATTACCATATTCAAAGAAAAAGCACAAAAAGGAAACAGAGAAGGATATTAACATGGGGTCACAGATGGTCTTAGTATTGAGTGGGAAAAATCCCACCACAAGAAATAGGAAATGAGGATCATATCATGGAATGTTAGGGGAATGAATGCCCCTAACAAACACAGGTTGGTGAGATCCATGATTAAGGATCACCAACCTGATATAATGTTATTGCAAGAAATAAAATTGAATGGTGCAAATTGGGAGAATATCAAGAAAGGGATATGGAAGAAGGGTAGTAGTTGCCAGGTGGAATCTAGGGGGATTCAGGAGGAATATTAGTATTATGGAATTTTAATATCTATGAAGGAGAAGTCATTTCAAAAAATGAGCACCATTTGACATTTTTATCTCTTCTAAATATTCAAATGCCTTCCTTATCACTAACATTTATGCTCCAAATGTGTGTAGAGCGAGAAAGGATCTATGGAGGGAGATGGAGCAGATGGGGCAATAGGTTAGAGGAATAATATGGATAGTGGCAGGTGATTTCAACACCCCTTTAATGCCAAGAGAAAAGAAAGGGGGTTCCTAGGGATTCTCGAAGAGCATGGAGGATTTTAGCAATTTTATTTTATATTTAAGTCTTTTTGATGTGGACTTAAGTGGTAATACTTGTACAAATAGGAGATTAAGGGATAATTTGATCCAAGTGATATTGGATAGAGTGTTGTTATCTATGGAGTGGTTTGAGGAAAACTATGAGCACTCATTAGTACCAATGCCAAGGATGGGATCGAACCATAATCCTCTCATTTTTTGGTGCAATTGGGAAGTAAGGAAGAGTAGAAGCCCATTCAAATTTGAATATATATGGCTTCAGCACCCAAAAATTTATGAAGAAATGGATACATGGTGGAGGCATCCGATCCAAGGATCTAAGATGTATATATTGGCTGGGAAACTCAAATATGTGAAGAGAGAGGTAAAAAAATGGAATAAGTTAGTATTTAGAAATATCTTTAGACAAAAGGAAAGCCTAAGGTAAGAACTTAGCTTGCTTGAGGAGGAAGTAAGTAGAAATGGGATGGACCAGGTCCTCTACATGAGAGAGAAGGAGATCTAGTTGGAAATGCATACTTTAATGGCTCAAGAGGAAACTTATTGGAGATAGAAGTCTAGGAATAAGTGGCTTATGGAAGGAGATAGAAACACAAAAAAAATCATGTCTCAACCATAAAACATAAAAGTGTTGTAAGGATCTTTGAAATCCTACAAGAGAATGGAGAAGTAGTCAAAGATGAAGAGTAGATCAAGCAAGGGGTAGTTGACTTCTTCAACTTATTGCTAACTAAGGATAGGGAGGATGACCAAGAAGCTATGGAGGATATACTTCAACATATCCCAATGTTGATGACAAGAGATATGAATGTAAAGCTTGAGAAAGATGTGAGTGAAGAGGAGGTGAAGGAGGCAGTTTTCTCCTTGGGAAAAGATAAAGCTCTAGGCCTAGACAGATTCTAGGTAGGATTCTTTCAAGCCTTTTGGAATATAGTGAAGGAGGATGTAATAGCAACAGTTTGAGAATCTCACCATTCAAACAAAGTGCTAAGAGAGTATAACAACACCTTTTTAGTGCTAATTCCTAAGAAATAGGGGTTGAAAGGGTTTAAGGACTTTAGACCGATAAGCCTATGTAATGCAATTTATAAGATCATATCTAAAGTAATAGCATTAAGGTTGAAATATGTCCTCCCAGAGATAATTGTAGAACAACAAGGGGGTTTTGTGAAGGGAAGGTAGATATTGGATGGAGTCATTACACTTCATGAAACTATGCACTCAATGGAAACTAGTAAGAGGGAAGGAATGGTGCTCAAGTTAGACATGAAAAAAGCTTATGATAGGGTTTCTTGGTGCTTCCTAGACAAAGTTCTTGCTAAGTTTGGGTTTAGTAGGATATGGAGAAGATGGGTGAGTAACTATTATGGAGGGCCAAGATTCTTAGTCATTCTAAATAATTCTCTAGTAGGGTTCTTTGGGAGTAGTAGGGGTCTAAGGCAAGGGGATCCACTATCACCTTACCTCTTTATAATTATGGTAGAATATCTAGGTAGATGTATAGGTAGCGCTAAAAATTCAAGAGTATTAATTGGGTTGAAACCCTCTATAGCCATAAGGGGTATCACTCACCAACAATTTGTAGATGACACAATTATACTTGGGAAACCTTTGATGGTAGAAGCTAGGGAGTTTAAGAGGATTCTAAATCTATATGTAAAGGCATCCCACCAGATGATTAACATGGAAAAGAGTAAAGTGTTCTTCATTAACACTTTAGAGAATCATCAAAGAAGGATAGCAGAAGTACTTGGATGTAATATCTCAGCCCTTCCATATATATATTTGGGAATGTCAATGTTTACTAGATTGTGCAAAGATCAGGTTTGGGACACATTGATAGATAAGTTTCAATGCAAGTTAGCAGGTTGGAAAGGAAATTTATTAAGTCAGGCAGGTAAGCTTCAATTGCTAAAGAGCACTCTCCAAGCCATATCGGTATATCTCTTATCTATGTTTAAGATTCTAGCTAAAGTTGCAAACATAGTAGAAAGTATTCAAAAAATTATGGTCAGGATCTAAGGAGAAGAGTAGAATCCCCCTTGTTGCATGGGAGAAAGTGTGTAGACCAAAATCAAAAGGAGGATTGGGATTAAGGAGGATAAGAAACATAAATAAGGTCCTAGCTACAAAAGTAGGATGGAGGATAATGAAGGAAGGTCAATCATTGTGGGCTAGAATTCTAAAGAATAAGTACTTAGACAACCAAGAAGAAATAAGATTCATAACCATACTAGATCCTTGTAATGGATCTTCTATATGGAACCATACGCTAAAGGGAAGAGAGGTGCTATGGAAAGGTGTCCAATGGATAATTGGTAATGGTAGGTCGGTCCACTTTTGGGAGGATGCATGGTTGGAGAACCACCCACTAAGTAAGGATGAGGAGATAGTCAAAGTCTGAGAAGATCTAGAGCAAAGGTATGGGAGTTTGGTTTGTGATTACATGGACCAAGAAGATGGAGAGGTAAGGTGGAAGGAACTTATGAGCAATAACTAGAATGTGGAAGCATTAAGTAAGCTCAAAACCAAACTAAGGGCCTACCATGTAAGTGTTAATATGGGGGAGGACACCATAGTATGGGGAGCAACTCAAGAAGGCTCCTTTAGTGTTAAATCAGCCTATGAGTTACTAACATTAGACTAGGAAAGGGGATTTCAATGGGGGAGACTATGGGGAAGGAAGGCTACACCTAAGATAGCAATATTTCTATGGATGGTTGTACAAAACAAGATCCTTACAATAGATAACTTGCATAAGAGAGGGTTTCAATTTCCAAATAGGTGTTACCTATGTGAAGCACAAGAAGAGATAGTGAAACACATAATGTTAGAGTGTAACTACTCCCTCAAGATACTTCAAGAATTAATCAAGGAGATGGGGATTAAATGGGTAATGCCAAACAATATGGTAGGGTGGATTGAGTAGTGGGAAAATCCCTTTAAGAGTACTAGATTGAATCAAATATGGGACCTGATTCCTTTCCACTATGCATGGGGTGTATGGTTGGAGCAAAATAGAAGAATATTTAAGGGAGAAAAGAGAGCTACATACAAAAATAGTCAGATTATCCGAGTTGCTATAGTGGAAAATGTGAAAGCCTTGAGGATAAAGGTAAAACTAGAATTAGTAGAGGAAGCAAGGATAAGTGAACAATGGGATCTAAGCCTAGTAGGGGTGGAGAATAATCCCCAAGTAGATCCAAGAAGAAGTGTAAAATGGTAGGCACCCAAGGAGGGATGGCTAAAGCTCAATTTTGATGGGGCATCTAAAGGGAATCCTGGTAAGGTTGGGGGTGGAGCAATGATAAGGGATAGTAAGGGAATCCTAATTGGAGTTGTTAGTGAGTATTTAGGCACTATGACAAGTCATCAAGTAGAAGCTAGAGTAGCATTGGCTAGAGAAAAATTGGCGAGGTAGTTGGGAGTGAGAAAGTTGATAGTGGAGGGAGATTCACTTAACATTATCAATTGTCTTAATAAGAGGGCTATGGTGAGTTGGTGGGTGTCAAGTTCAATAGTAGATACTCTAAGGATCCTAAACTCATTGGAGAACTTTGAAGTGGCCCATGTATTTAGAGAAGGAAATGGGGTAGCAGATTGGTTAGCAAATTGGGGGGCTCTTTGTGAAGAGGACAAAATATGGGTTCCCCTAGATACTATTCATCCAAATATAATTCAGCTAGTGGAAAGGGAAATATTTGATATCAAGGGTAATATATGATATTTTAAAAAAACTATCTAGAGATGGAAATGTGAAAGTATTATATGTTGATTGTTATATTGTTATTATTTTTATGTTAGGGTTGTAGTATTTTGCTTAAGGAATTTAGTGTGAATGATAGAGAGATGGATATTTGGAATTTTTGGGTTTTGAATGATATTATGTTATTGCCTTTTATGCAGGTTTTAGGTATCTTGCATAAGGCAATAAAATTGAAGATACATGGAATTTAAAAATTTCTAATGAATGGTCTACAATTTATTTAAAGGTATGTAGTTCTTACATAATATGTATTAGATCTATGTTCCCAAGCATATAAATCTAGTGCATATACTAGATTCCTTTTGTAAAATCTTAATAATAATAAAGTGAGAATCGAGTATTGATTTATAAATAAAAAAAGGATTTCATTTTGTGGAGAGAAAGGAAGGAAATACTATATTTCTTGTAAGCTTTTCATAGGTAAGATAGGTTTTGATTCTCATTTGATTAGTGCATTATTACATATATATATTTAGACTTACATTGATTTATTAAGAAATTGAGTGCATCGGTAATATCTATATGAAAAGTGTGTCAAAATAAATTAATAATATCATGCCAAAAAATTATCAGTAAGTATGTGCCATGGTATGGTGCAATGTTTTTGCACCAAAATACATTGAAAATTTGATGCACCGGAATGTATTAAAATTTTTATGGTTGAAAAAAAATATAATGTAAGATTGGATAGACTAGTCTAGGCTTATAAAAGGGTTTGGGACCTTTCAAAAACCATAGTTTCCCAATAAATAAATAAAAAACAATCTTACATAGGATGATATAGTAAATATTTTATTACAATATTAACTAGATAAATCAACCAACACAAAATTAGAAGCTTTAACTATTTCTATAGAACAAGGAATCCAAATTAGACACTTGTACAAGATTGTAAATTTAGAATATTATGTTTTTGTTTCATTGATAATTAAAATGATAATGAAGTTTTGTTATTAAACTATTGAACATTTAAATTTATAAAATATGAAACAAATGAGCAATTATGAAGCTTTACATGGGGTTCAATATACAATAGGATGAAATTTTAAAGACATGTGAAGCATCTTTAGTTGATAAGATGCATAGAAAAATATATTCCAAGTTCTAAAAGGATAGGTCATCATGCTTACTTTGATATAAATATATGGTTGTTAGTTCATTTAAAGGAGAAATATATATTGTAATATTTTTATGTCTATTTTAGAAAGGAAACAATTTTTTTCCTTGAAAGTAAAGGCTAGATATTTTAGTGCCTTTATGATTTATCATAAAACTGCAAAAAACCAAAATGGTTTGAAGATAAAAGTCTTACAAAGTTAAAATTGATAAGAATATATTTAAGAGTTTCATAAGTAAAAAAGAAGCAGATGGTGGGATATTAAGGTGGTTCATCACTTCATATAATCCTTAGCAAAATGATATCTTTGAAAATATGAATAGAGTATTGGTTAATGCTAATACTATGTTAAAATATAGTATGATTCGAAGAGAAACATTTATTACAACTATATATCCAAAAATAAGATCATCTAAAAGGATATTATTGGAAAATCACCAAAAGAAGTCTAATTCCATAAAAAATAAATATTAGCCATTTTATATTTTTGGATTATATATGTATATAATGGTTTGTATGAGATTGAAACAACCACATAGTGGTGTTATAATAAATGATAAGTATGCATGTATTGGTTGTCAAAATTCAAATATTATTAAAGGGAAAAGAAAAAAATTAGATTCAAAATGCATTTTATGTATTTTTAGTAATTATAATTTGAATTTGAAAGCTACTTAATAATCTATATATTAATAAAGTATTTCTTAGTATAGATGTTATGTTTAAATAGTATCTAAATATTCAAACACCAATGACATCATCTTCCATCAGTGCCAAGTTTTTTAATGAAAAATAGCTAAAATGTAGATGAAATATAAAATAAGAAGAAATTTTTTTAAATAAATTTGATATCCTAGTTATAGATCATGATTGAAAAGAAAGGATTTGTTTGAGGAGTGTTAAAATATGTAGATTATATATTTTTTTAAATTTAGAATATAACAATTTAAATATTTAAATAAATTTGAATGGGAGTTCTTAAAAATAGCTAAAATGTAGATGAAATATAAAATAAGAAAAACAAATTTTAAAATAAATTTGATATCCTAATTATAGATCATGATTGAAAGGAAAGGATTTGTTTGAGGAGTGTTAAAATATGTAGACTATATTTTTAAAAAAATTTAGAATATAATAATTTAAATCTTTAAATAAATTTGAATGGGAGTTCTTAAAATTATTAGAGTCCATTCTACTTTGTTTTTGTAGTTAAAACTAGAAGGGTTAGTTTTATTGTAGTTTTTCGTATGAGAATATTTATAATTATTTCTTATTGATTGCATTTAATTGAAATAGGTGGCACTTATATTACATCATTCTCATGTTACAATGATATTTTAATAAACACAATAGTATTCGAACAAATTATATTATCATACTACATGGAAATTAATCTTTAGTGGGATTTTTGTGATTGTTACATGGGTTTGAAAAACCCCACCTATATTATGTCTAGGGAAATTTAGTGTATATCTTCTACCTCCTCTTATATTTAAATGATTGATATTTTATTTAGAGTAGTAAAAACTTAAATATTAAGACAATTTAAATTATATAATGTAAATGTTCACCTATGGAAACAAAACCTTTGATAATTGTAGACACCAAAACAGCACCAATCCGATTATGTGACTGCAAACACTGATCGCATTGACACACACAGCCCCCAGGGCAGCCCTCAGAGGTTAAACAGTGGTCCTAACCACTCTCACAGTAGTTTTGGAAGGTCAAAAAGCAATTTGGCACCTTCAGGCACTCTGCTCCAAATCCGTCCCACCCCGGGATGAGTACAGAATGGAATTCGTTCCATCCAGGGACGAATTCCAATTCGTTCTTGGGTAGGGCGAATTCCAGGTTCAACGGGCAAAAAGAAAAATCTTGACAAATGGCAGCTAAGGGCAGTCAATTAATGCCTCCTGCCTTGCATGCGTGCGTAGGTGAGTGGATTTGAGCATTAAGGACTATTACAAGGGCAGTCATGGAAGCCCAAATCAGGGAGGACTCTCCTCCCTCATGGGAAGGCATGACTGCCACATGGCGCCCATGCATGCCCATCCAAAGAGACCCCTTGGGTCTATAAAATGGTGAGTTTCCTCACCCAAAAGAGAGAAGTTGGAAGCATTTTGAGCAACGAAGTGCTGCCAATTTACTACCATACATCACCTTTGATTCACCTCTTCCACATCCTTGATCTCTTTTGCAAGGGAGGTCATTGGGTGGTTATTGGAAGTGTGAATCCGATTCCAAAACCCAACATTTGACCACATTGCCCCACCAATTTGTCGACAACACCTCAATAACAGGTTTTGGACCAATTCCAAGTGGATTGGTGCCAAAACAAAGCTCCAACGGTGGGCGTCTTGCCCGTGGGCGCCCCCCGCACTGCTACAGGTCTATTCGGCTCACCCCGAGATGATTAGGAATCTATGGCAGATTTGCCCACTGTTCCTTTTGCATTTGTTTTCATGCTGTTTAAATAGGTTATATTTCAAGTTTCATCTTGTTTCGAGCATTTTTGATCATGTTTATATCATATTTTGTCTTCACTAACATGCAGGTGACACTGTCAAATTCCCGGTGATCGAGGCCAAATCGGGGAAATCCGACCTTCTGGGTCTTCCCAAAATACCCCCATTTACCTAAAACCTAACTTTGTAGGTCACCTAGAGCTCCTGGAGTAGGACATTTGGAGAAGTGCCCTTAACCGCTTTGTTGCAGGTTTATCTGGCTCACCCCGGGATGAATACAGTTTTGTTGCAGGTTTATCTGGCTCACCCCGGGATGAATAGAAATTCATGGAAGATTTCCTGACTATTTCAATGGCAGTGGCCCTCTGGTAATGTTCTCATGCCTCTGTAAAAGTTTCAGGTTATTTGGAGTCATTTTACTTATCGCTTTATTTAATCTTATGCATGCATCCTCCATTGCTTTAGAGATCATATATTTCATTTCAGTTACAGGTGCTACTAACACTTTTGTTGTTTCTTTGAACGCAGGAGGAGCAGCAAGGAAGGAAGATTCATCAACACCAGTGGCGGCAACACTTTGGCCCGCCCATTTTACATGTGGGCACGCGGAAGGAGGATCACTAGTCACTATTGTAACCGAAACCATGTTAACGCTCCTAGCCCCTAAAAAGGGAGGAGACGTCTTTGTAACCGATATTGAGAGAGTATAAATAAAAAGGGTTGTGCTTTTCTATACTTTCTTTTGTTTCAATTCGTCTTTTTCTCTCATTTCATGCATTTCAAATTCATAGGATTTAAAGCGTTATCTTTCGTTTCATATTGCATCGCATTAGTATTTCCTTTTTCGCTTCTGAAATCTCATGTTTTCAGTGGCGATCATGGTGGGACCCTGTCCCTTATTTTTTGAGATCAAGAAACTGATCAAAACTTGTTTTTCTTGCTTACAGGTACCATTTTTTGAACACTGACTGTTGTTCGTTCCAGCCTGTGGCGAATACAGGACTGTAATTCGTCTGATCCAGGGACGAATTTGAATTCGTCTCAACCTGGGATGAATTATATTCTGGTATTCATCTCACCCAGAGATGAATTTCCGTCTGTGCAGTTTCAAGGCCGAGGGTCAGAAGCAGCTAGTCTGGGCAGGGAAGAGGTAGGGATTTTAAATAGTCTCTATTTTTTTTTCTGTTTTCTATTTTCTGTCCATTTTTGCTTTCTTAGGGAAAGTTGTTGTTGCCTGTTTCATTTTTTATTAAAAATAACCCCACACACATCACGTGGCATTTTTAAACCAAGGAGCTGGTCGTAAAACCCCAACCCTTGATCAAGACCAACGGTGGATTTCATCACCACCTTGGCTTGATTTTTGCATCCATTACCCCGATTGTCACTATTGCTAGACGTAAATCCTGACGAAAGCTGACCGAGTGTCGCTGGGGTGATTCCCAGCATGCGAGGATAAGTCTTCTATGGTAGGTGTCATAAACAGGGCAATCCCCCTTTCGTACCGCCTATGTACCACGTACCATCTGCTCTCACGTACCTATAGTTTCCCTCTCGTAAGGGCGGGTATATAGAGAGGTTGGTATATCGGCCTGGCAATGGTATATCGAAGGGGCGACCATTTATGGGAGTCATATGAGCCTTCATTATGCATTTAAACGTTCTTTACAAAAACCTTCAAAAACAAAACAAAAATCATCAAAAACACACTAAAACCAGTCTAGGACACACCATTAATCTTTAAACGAGATAATCATCGCTTTGCATGTGTGTGTTCTTTTCTGCTTAGTGTAACAAAAAAAAAAAAAATCATAAAAATCATAAACAAAAGATAAAATCTATGCATTTTGTAGAGAGGTATCACAATGGTGTTCACCCGCAGCCAAGCCCACTCACGGGAAGACGCTACGGAGAATGACCAAGGGGGCACAAGTCACCTCCGCTACAGCTCCAAGGACTTGGTTATTCCACCTTGGTGGCCCGACACACACAATAGTCCACTTTGTGCCTTGACAGAATGAGGCTATAGGGGCACCCCTTTGAGGGGCACGCCCACTCAGCATAGCCCCTTTCGGGAAGAGTCCATACATGTGGCACTTAGTATAGATGGGAAAGATCCCATAAATGCCCAGTATGCGCAATCACCGTGCAGTGAAGTGCTAGGACAACGTAGGGTTCGACGGGAGGGGCCACATGATTACACTATCCCTCCTCTACCCCCTCTTGTTGTAAAAACTACAAGGACAAATCTAGAGCACAAGGCTCTTCAGGTGGGGCGAGCCAACTCCGCCCGCCCCTTTTTCACTTATGAAAGAGAGCACGAGGAAGACCCTTACCTTCCTCAAGAGCAATATACAACGTGGGAGCAATGCGCTTCCGCACCCGCTATATATCAAGGTCACCCACTAAGGCCAAAGCCTCAAGTGAATGCCACCAACCTCGACAAAGGGAAGTGCCATATAGAAATCTTGGGTCCCCAAAACCAAGATAGGTATGTAGGAGAGGCATCTAGGCCTCCTAGGATCAAGACGATAGAGCAAATTGACCTGGCATTCGCTAGACATGCCGCCCGCCAAGCACAGATCACGCAACTTGAGCAGGACCAACAACAGCTGGAGCAGTTATACCGCCTCAGCAAAGAGCGCATCCGACGCTAAATAGATGAGCTACTCCACACCACTATGCTGAGAGGGTTTAGACCCCCCAAACATAAAGGGTGGAAAGGTATGATAGGCACAACCCTATAGTGCAAGGTAGGTCTCCAAGACCCTACCAAAAGGTGCCTCTAAGACCCCTAAGACATGAGTGGGAGGCCACTCCTAGGAACAACGATGGGTACCCTCCAAGGGTGCCCCCCCATGTTCATAGGTCTCGCCCAGTTACTCCTCAAGAAGCCTATGAGGAGTACGAACAAGAAGAAGAGCGGGCTGAAATGCCCTATCAAGGCAGAGGGGGTGCTATCCGGCCACCCCTCTATAGGCCTCCAGTTCCCCGTAATGCGCAACGGGAACAAGTGACGGAGGAGGAGATCAAGTCCTTCGATGCATACAAGGCGCTGTTAGAGCGTTTGGAATCTATGGAAACTAAAACTTCTGGGCCCCAAAAGCCCACCTTACGATTACTCCATAGTAATCCAGTGCATCCATCAGTACCAGCACCTCCTTACCCTAAACATTTCAAGCTGCCCCAGTTGGCAACCTTTAAAGGGGAGGAGGATGCTCAAGAGCATATAACTAGGTTCCTGAGCCAATGCTTCGGCATTCAGGACAACGATGCCTTGCTATTGAGAACATTGATAACCACGTTCGTAGGCCCTGCCTCGGACTGGTTCACACAATTACCAAAGCATAGCATCCACAACTTGGATCAGTTAGTCGATGCATTCCTTGAATGCTTTGCCTTCAACACTAAGAAGAAGGCATCGCTAAGTGATCTTGCTAGCCTCAAGCAATATGAAGAGGAAACCATGGTAGCATATGGGAATCGATGGAGGACACTGCTTTCAAAGCTGCCATACCTCCCTCCGATGTCCGATCTCACACAGATGTTTGCCAAGAGTTGTTTAAGACCAATCTCTGGGCTATTGTAGCTGCAACAATATGCCACCTTGGAAGAAGCCTTGGCGCAAGCCAGGATCATAGAGGAGATTAAAGTTCATGATGGCAAAATTGCAAAACCTAAGAAAAAGGAATGGTCCAAAAGCAACAACAAGACTGGGACCACGCAACAAAAACCCGCTAGCAGTTAATCAGGTTGCAATCAACGTCCCTAAGCCTGCCCAAGCAACGTAGCCTCAAAAGGGTAACTATCAGGCAGTGCCTCCCAACAACTATGAGCAAGAGAACAATCGGCAAAAGCAGAATCAGCAGCATCACCCTCGGTGATAGTTTACACCTTATATGGAGTCTAGAGACTCCCTATTCGACCACTTGTCTATGATGAATTTGATCAACCTCCCAGAGGTCCAACCTATAGACCCCAACGCACCAAAACCAAAGGGCTATAGAGAAGAATTGTACTATCAATTTCATCGACGGAGGGGACATGACCTTAACATTTGTTGGACGTTCAAAGGCTTGGTGCAAGATTTAATAGATAACAAAACATTGGTGGTGGACAACCCCATAGCACCAGGCAACCAAAATATGGGGGTCTTCAAGGACCCTTTGCCCACTCATGATGCATCGGCGAAACCCCTCCAAGTGAATGAAGTCACGCAGAATTGCCCAATGCAGGGGTATGTTGGAATGATCAGCATAGTGACTCAAAATAGGAGGTATCCGAGCACAGCTGCCCCCGTGGCAACTATAGGAGAGGTGCCAACAACATCCCAACAACAACAGCACCCTGCACAACCTCCTCCGCCTAGACCTGTGGTCACAATTCAGAACAAGCTTACCCAGAGCTTAAAGACCACATCGGCTAGGCTCTCCATATATGAGCTTATACAACAATCACCACCTCATCGAGAAGCTCTAATGGAGATTCTAAAAGCCATCGAGTTGCAGCCCCACGAGGCAAATTCTTTCAATAATTTCATGGGGCATGTTAAAAGATGCACCGAGCTAGTCATCACCTTCAGGGAGGATGAGTTAAAGTCAATGACTAGCGACATGGCGGATCCACCCCTGCACGTTATCGCGCGGGTCAACGGGATCCCCTACAAGAGAGTATTGGTGGACACTGGCTCGTCCAGTAATATCATAACGACAGCGGCCTTGAAGCACCTAAAGTTGCCCGCTTCTCATATCGTGGCTTCAACCTATACACTACGAGCATTTAACGATGCAATATGCTCGATAGTGGGCACAATTGTCCTACCCATCCAAGTGGGACAAAAGACAATCCCTACATTGTGCCATATACTGGAGGGAGAAATGGCCTACAACATCTTGTTGGGCAGGCCATGGATTAGGGACATGAAGTGTGTCCCTTCAATAGCCCACCAGTGTTTGAAGTACACATTTGAAGGTCAAGTGCACGTAGTCCCGGTGGACTTAGAGCCCTTCAAATACTGCAACACGGTGCAATTGATGCCCCAATCGACCCTTCCTTCAATGCACATGGATTTCCAATTAAATCCATCCAAACAGGGTCCGATTTCGAAGGCATCACCGTTGTCAAGTCCACCAATGCCTCAATCGGGTCCATCTTCATCGACCGATCCTTCACCAATGATGCCACCAGAAGTGGCCACCACGAAGGATAAAGGGAAGAGACCCATAGAAGAAGTAACACCTTTAGTCTCAACCATCTCCACCGAGGAGATATCTAATGGAATGGAAGTCGAGACACCTAGTCCACCCGACATGGAGTGGATTCAGGAAGAACTCCCATTCCCTCCCCCCCAATCGCCAACAATTACTGTTGAAATGGCCAACACGGGCTTGGGGGAGTATCTAGTGCGGAATGTCGTAGCAACACCTACACTGGAGTCCATGCAGGACATGGGGAGACCTCGCCTCCCCATTGGTACTATCGTCCCTCTAGGCTACCCGCCAAACCAGAAAAATTTTGTGTATGGGGGCCTTGATCATGGCAGTGAACCATGCATACAAGAGGTAGACGATGAAGAGCCTTTCACAGAAGATGTCAATTATCTCTCTAACCCGGATTTCGCTTTAAGGTATCTTGGCCAATGCAATTGGCATGGATATGGGTTAGGCAGGTACGAGCAAGGCATACGGGTCCTCTGCCAACCAAGGTACCAGATGTCGTATGACAAGTCGGGCGTGGGGTTCAACCACCCCTTGCCCCTAGACATCTTGGTGGAAAATATGCAAGGCCTAGGGATAGGCAACAAGGATGGGATGGCATTAGACCCATATGCCAACCCTAACACGACCTACACATTTGGGGACTATCTCCCATCATGGACAACCAACCTTGTTAGCCTCCACAACCCTCTCCCTTCGCTCGAGAGAGGAGAAAGCTCAAGGACTCGCCCACAAGAGGGGTATCGACAAGGTCAAGAAGAATCTTTCGAGGATGAGTCCGCATATGAGGTAGCTCCATGGGACCCATTTGAATCAGATAGTAATCATTCACAGGTGGTCCCCATGGATGATTTTCAAGAAAGTCTCTTGCAACTATTCCCTCTAGAAGCGCCAGTCGAGCAAGCGCCACATCAAGGAAATCAGGTCCCCCTGCAAAGAGCGGAACAACCCCATTGGGACCAAGTCAATTTGCTCGAGCAAGATGAGCCTAGCATGTCACAGGCAGCTGTCGGGGCCAACGAGGGCCTTTGGAGTGACTATGAAGATGAAACTGAGATGGAGTATCTCAATCATGCGCGATAGCACAATCACCCCGTAAACATTGAAGAACTGTTTGGACAACTAGGCATAAGGCTAGGGCATGAGTGGCGCATAGACCCGGCCCAGTGGAACCAACTATTGAATCTGCCACTTTGGGTAGACCAAGAGCAACTTCCACCAAGAGACCCCATAGCAACATCAGTGCCGAGGGTGGACCCTATCCTCCTATCCGTGCATAGGGCCGATCCATTCGTGCCAATCCCTACAGAGCCAGATCCAGAGCACGGAGATCATCCAAGAAGTCAGAAGTATCACACCCATGGTAATGGAGACCAAACCCATTTCATCAACATGATCTCCATTGACTTAACCACCCCCATCTGCAATCCAGCCGATCCAGCATGGCCATTGCATCTAGACCTAGATGCCATAGGCTGGGATCATGCTAATTCACCCCCGTCACCATCAGAGTATTGGCCTTTCGGTGAGATGCTTCATTTCACCCCTGGGCCAACTCAGGATATCTTTCATGCTGAAGAGGAACCCGAGGTTCCCAACGTAGATCTCAATTCAGCAAATGATATCCACTTGATCCCGACTCCACATCAGTTGGAGGATGGGTCACACATGTCAGTTGAGGAGACAACTGACGTAGACATCGGCTCAGATCCAATGAATCCATAGATTCTCAAGCTGGGGGTAAGCCTATCCCCCGAAGAGCAAGCCGACTACATTGCCCTTCTCAAAGAGAAGAAGGAGGTTTTTGCATGGTCATACAAAGACATGTCGGGGCTAGATCCGTAGCTAGTCACGCATAACCTGACGCTTGATCCGACAGTCAAGCCAGTGAAGCAAAAACTACGCAAGATGCACCCAATAGTGGCCTTAATGGTCAAAGATGAATTGCAAAAGCTGTTGGATGCATAGTTTGTCATCTGCATGGATTATCCACCATGGTTGTCCAACATGGTGCCCGTCAAGAAGCCCGATGGGAGGATTCGCATATGCACTGATTTTTGAGATCTGAACAAAGCGAGTCCTAAGGATGATTTTCCCTTGCCAAGCATCGATGCATTGGTAGACGCAACAACAGGTCACGAAATGCTCTCCCTAATGGATGGTTTCTCGAGATACAACCAAATTCGTATCAATCCCGAGGACCAACTCAAAATGGCATTCACAATGCCTTGGGGGACATTTTGTTATAAGGTCATGCCTTTTGGCCTTAAAAATGTTGGCGCCACCTACCAACGTGCCATGACGTACATCTTCCATGATTACATGCACAAAAATTTGGAGGATTACATGGATGATTTGTTGGCCAAGTCCCTCTTGCGCCCAGATCATCTCGATGACTTGAGCAAGATCCTCGATCGCCTCATAGAGCATAAAGTCAGACTAAACCCCAAGAAGTGCGTCTTTGGCGTCACATCTGGAAAACTCTTGGGTTTCATAGTCTCAAAGCGAGGAATCAAGGTGGACCCAAACAAAGTCAAGGCAATCCTTGAAATGCTCCCCCCAACTACCATCAAGCAGCTCAGAAGCCTGCAGGGAAAGGTCGCGTCAATCAAGCGCTTCATAGCGTAGCTATCTGACAAGTGCCGACCCATGAACAAATTATTGCACAAGGGGGTAGCATTCCATTGGGATGACGAGTGCCAGTCAGCCTTTGATGACATAAAACAATACTTGGCTTCGCCACCAGTATTGGCACCACCTAGACCAGGAGTGTCATTCTATTTATACATCTCAGCTACTGAGGTGGCACTGGGAGCCATGCTAGCCTAGAAGAATGAACTTCACAAAGAACAGGCTACTTACTATCTTAGCCGCACCCTGGTCAGTTACGAACTTAACTATGCATACGTCGAGAAGCTCTGCTTGGCAGTGGTGTTTGCTACCAAAAAGCTATGCCATTACATGTTGGGCAACATGACGTATGTTGTGTCTAAGGAGAATCCATTGCGATACATGATGAGTCGTACTTATCATAGTAGCCGCACGACGAAATGGATCATGTTGTTGACGGAGTTTGACATAGAGTTCATTGGACAAAAATCCATCAAAGGTCAAGTCATCGCCGATCAACTAGCAGAGGCTCCTCTTGAAGATGATCAGCCTCTAAGCGTAGAACTACCCGATGATGGGGTCTTCCATGTCTCAGAATCGCCAGATTCTGATGAGCCTGAGTCACAGGCCGACATAACCCTGTTCTTCGATGGTTCTAAATGTGAGCAAGGAGGTGGCATGAGAATTGTATTCTTCACACCGCAAGGGGCTCCAATCCCCTTGTCATTTAAACTTGATTTCTCGTGCACCAATAATAACGCTGAATATGAAGCCTTGCTCATAGGTCTTCAGACAACAATCACCATGAACATCAAATGCTTGAATATCTTTGGTGATTCATTGCTAATAGTCAACCAAGTGAAAGGGGTATTTCAATGTAAATGCCCAGTCCTGCAGGCCTACAAAGCCCTTGTGGACAAACTCCTGGCAAAGCTTGAATGGTACGACATCGAGGCACTCCCTCGGTCATCGAATCATTTTGCGGACACTATGGCCTCCTTGGGGTCACTAATCCCGCAAGACCTTTCTGGTGATATGACAACTATTCAAGTCAAAACACTATCGCAATCCACGATGGAGCGTGCAAGCTCTGACTCAACGCTAGGAGTCCATTTGATCCAGATTGAACCATCTCCGGATAAGTTCACTCGAATCCTCGATCATTTGAATCATGCCAACTGGGGGTCCTTGTTCTCCCCTACTCCCATCAATAGCAACACAACGCTATTCTTGCAGATTCTTTCCCGCTCAACTTTTGCTAGGGATGAACTTCAAGAGGGATTGGTTGTTCATGCCATCGAGGTTTCAGATCAGCAGGATTGGTATTCACCCATCCGAGACTACCTCAAGTTAGGTAGCCTCCCACTTGGATTGTCGCAAGCCACAAAGAGATCATTTAAACAGAGAGCGGCAAAACATGTCTTGTTAGGAGACATTCTGTACCATCATAGCTATGAGGGAATCCTCCTTCATTGCTTGGACCAGCAAGAGTCCACTTGGGCGATCGCCCAAGCGCACGATGGTACATGCGGTGGCCACTTCAGCGGTATGGCCATCGCCAAGCGCATTCTTCGCATGGGCTACTATTGGCCATCTTTAGAGCGAGATTGTTGCGCTTATGTCAGGAAGTGCGTGAAGTGTCAACACCATGCTAATTTGACACACGTACCTTCTCAGGCCTTGCAACCGATCCAATCGGTTTGGCCCTTTTCGTAGTGGGGCTTAGATCTAATCGGAAAGATCTCCCCTACATCGTCAGGCCATCACACGTTCATCATAATGGCCATAGAGTATTTTACTAAATGGGTGGAAGCAATTCCGCTTACCTCTACGACAGGAACCCGCATCACGGAGTTTATTTTGCATAACATCATATGTCATTTTGGTATTCCATCCAAGATAATCTCGGATAATGGGACGTCCTTCAAGAACAAAGACGTGCGTGCTTTGACCACAAAGTACAAGATTCAACATAGTTTTTCAACACCCTATTATCCGCAAGCAAATGGGCAAGCAGAGGCATCAAACAAAATGCTAGTTGCCATCCTCAAAAAGACAGTCGTAGACAATCATAAGGATTGGCACATTCAGATCCCACTTGCCCTGTGGGCTTATCGCACTAGCATTCGGACACCCACTGGGGCAACTCCATTTTCGTTGGTGTATGGCTCCGAGGCAGTCATGCCTCTTGAGTTGGAAATTCCTTCCCTGCGCATATCAATGCAAGAGTTCATCGATGATGACACTGCATGGCAGGCCCGGTTAGACCAGCTTACGTTGCTTGATGAACGACGCATCAATGCTCTCGAGCATTTGCGTATCTACCAAGAGCGACTTAAGAGGGCATACAACATGAAAGTTCACCTGAGGGACTTTCAGGTTGGTGACCTAGTCCTAAAAGAGAACCAACAGAACCCTAACTTGCCTCCCCATCTCCGGGACAAGTTCACGGCAAACTGGTTAGGTCCTTATGTGATTGAAAGTAAAATAGGACCTGGAACATATCGGCTAGCCTCTCTTGATGGAATCAAGGAACTAGAACCCTTGAACATCAGTCATTTGAGGCCATTCCATATCTAAGAGAGCCATAGCCCAAACCCAAAAAGCTCCAAGGATTCCCACAATCGCTTGGTCAATCCCAAAAATGCTCCAAAGGTGCCCATAAACCCTTTGGTCAAACCAAAAAGCTCCAAGGATTCCCACAATCGCTTGGTCAATCCCAAAAATGCTCCAAAGGTGCCCACAAACCCTTTGGTCAAACCAAAAAGCTCCAAGGATTCCCACAATCGCTTGGTCAATCCCAAAAATGCTCCAAAGGTGCCCAAAACCCTTTGGTCAAACCAAAAATCTCCAAGGATTCCCAATCGCTTGGTCAATCCCAAAATGCTCCAAAGGTGCCCAAAACCCTTTGGTCAAACCAAAAAGCTCCAAGGATTCCCACAATCACTTGGTCAATCCCAAAAATGCCCCAAAGGTGCCCATAATCCCTTTGGTCAAACCAAAAAGCTCCAAGGATTCTCGCAATCACTTGGTCATCATCAAGAAAATTCAAAAACAACAAAATCATCAAAAATAAAAAAAAATCTGCATTTTACTTTCATGCATGCTTCAAAAATAAAAAATACAAAAAAAATAGCTGCATAGGCATCGCATCCATCCATTGCATATTTGTTGGTCATACGGCTCAAAGGCACCATAGACTGTCATTACTTGGCAAAACCACCACCTTTCACATTTTCCATTTTGAAAACAATACAACAAAAATAAAACGCAATCCACAGTTTCACCATATCATAAGTCAGTTGTCTTCTAAATGTATCAAGAAGTTTTCGTCATTCAGTTGTCTTTAGATCTCTAGCCAAGAACTGTACAAAGTCAGACAGATGTTACAAAGGTAGAGTCTTACTTGAAATACACCTTGTTACGTAGCATCCCATCACAAGCTCAAAACACATAAAAACAATTCCCAAGTTGTGTCAATGAAAGATGAAACCTGTAAAGCAATATAGGATACCATACAGTGAAAAGGTTATCTCGCTCATCCCCCTGTGCGAATGACCCCAAGAATGCTGAGAGTTGGCAAAAGGACAAGAATCTTCCCTACCCAATTCCCCAAGAATCCCAAGTTCTCAAAAAGTTGCAAAACATCAAAAATTTGCAAACGTCAATACTCCAAAAATTGACATCAAATCCCACAAAGTGCATACATCAAAAAGCACAAGCAATAGTGATTCTCATCACTCCAAAATTCAAAATCCCTTGCTCAAAAGAAAGAAAAAAAACAAAAATAAACAGTGATTTTCATCACTATAAAAGAGCAAGTATCCCAATACAAATGAAGAAAAGAAGGGAGTCGAACTTGAATCCCTGGAACTCTCAACATTCAGAAGGTCATGAGGTGAACCTCAGTACCGGTTTGGTGGATAGCCTATCGGTCACTGGTGGCGAACCTCCCGCATGACGATATATCTGTCACATTAACTTGTGTGCAGATCAATGTTTGCATGTGGATGAGCTAGCTTATGGTATCCTAGATCGCAAAACAGATTAATCTGACTAAATACAACAAAGGAGTTAGTGGAGCTAATTAGGTGATCCTCAGTATAGGTTCGGTTGAAAGCCCATCTGGCACTGGCGGTATCCTGACAAATACCACATAAACAAACTCAATTGCACACACAGGGATGTGAAATAACTTGGTCAAAAACAAGCACGATTCATACCTTGTTCAAACATCTTGTAAGACAACAGTACAGTCTTGGCTAGTTAGTTAAAACATCTGAGTCTCGAAACAACTTAGCTACATTCTAAGCCAACCGTTGCATATAATCCATCCTTACATTACCATCAAAATGCAAAAAAAAAAAAACAAGCAACACACATACACAAAAGTCAGTTACCACAACAATCGCCTCATACACAAAGCCATAAGTCCTGTACAGTCTATGGTGCCAATGCCAAGTTATCAACAAATCATTTCATCCATTCCATTCCATATCATATAAATCAGCAACATATGCATTTATCATACCATATGCATCCATCAAAGCAAATTCACATGCATTCATCAACATCAAACACTTGCATAAAATCAAAACACGACAAGTGTATAAACAAAATAAAGTCATCTATATATATATCATCAAAAATGCCCGTAGGCTACAATAACTGGTCCTCTGACCCCGCAATCATAAAACAAAAACCTCAAAAACCCCCATGCCTAGGGCGTCGGCCACCATGATCATGCAAGATCGGTGCGATGGGAACTACCCCCCGTGGTGTGGGTCCTATGGGACCCCTCAGGGCGGCTACTGCTAGCCCTCGCATCACGCCTACTAGCCCCTCCCTCATCCAGTCGCCTACGTCGAGAGGATGTCGACTGCTCAGTCTCGCTCCCTCTCGAGTGGCGTGATGATCCGCCTAGTGAATATGACGGCAACTGCCCACCAAGGCGTTCAATCTCCGCCTCTAGATCCAACCGATAGCGCGTCCACTCCATCTCCCATCGATGATACATATCCGTCATCGTGCTGCGCTGTGCTAGCTACACTTGTAGGTGATCCCTCTCCTACAGCGCACCCCCAATCTCCCCATCCCAACTCTGGAGCAACCCCGCCAAGCGTGCAATCTCCTATCGTGCATCCCCTAACTCGACCGCCAATCGTGCATTCTCTGCATGCAACCCTGCATCTGCATCCCCCAGAATAGTCTGAGGCATAGGCATCTTTGAAGCGGCCGCCTGCTGAGGCTCCCACTGCTCTAGGACATCCTGGTCCTCTGGCTGATCCAAAAACCCAAAGTCCTCACCCGCATCATCCACCTCAACCATGTCAGCATCCTCCAAAGGAGCTCCCCAACCCTCTCCTGGTGCCTCGGCACCCTCCTCACCTGCCATGGCCGCCTCATCCCCTCCTAGCGGCCCCTCTCCCCACCATCACCGTAGTGTCCACCACTGCTCATACTCAGCTGTCACCCCGACGTTGTCCACGTCTAGGATGTCAATAGCTGTGTCCGACTCCTCCCCTAGTGGCGCGATGATCGACCAAGCAAGGTCCCTCTCATCCCCTCGACACCGATAGACCAAGGGCTCCCCAGGCAACCCCTGGTGCACCCCAAACTGTCATGTGACCCGAGCATAGGGGAAGTACTTCTGCTCAGTCCCATGCCGCCCAATCAGCCATCGACCCCTCCGAACCCGTCGGAGCCACTCCCCAGCCTCAAGCCAAGTGGGACAATCCCGATATGGCCTCCAAACCACATCTCCTAGAGTAAGCTATGCAAAGGTCTCGGTGTAGTGACCAACATCACCTACCCACCATCGGCTATGTCCCCTCTCATCCGATCTATACCACAACACTGCATACCCTATGTCTCTATCAACCATGTCCGCCCGAGTCGCTGATGGTAACCCCAACGGTCGATCCACCGCTATGTGCTGCCATGCCTAGCTCTGCAATAGATAACTGCAACTAATCCCCTTTCACCTTCGGTAGTGGACCTCGTACAGCTCATCATAGAGCTATGCAAGCAGTGTCTGGCCCCACCTCATGATTAGGGGCTCCTCAATCGGGCACTCCACCAGTCGGAGTACTACCTCCAGCAGGTTCCAAGGGAACCTCACGCCGGAGGAGTCCGGTAGAAGCATGCTGGAAATGAGACTCATAAGAAATGTGTGTCTCACTCCCAACACTCCCTTCTCATACCACCATCGAACCAAAATGCCATCGATCTGACAGTCATTCTCCGCCCTCTCCATCGGGTCCTCCACACCTACCTCCTCCCCATGTCCAAAGCAGCGTGTCAACACTGTTGTCCTCCGCTCTCGGGACGTCGTCCTGATCGAAAGCCCATCTATCGAAATCCAAAGAATCCGATAGATATCCTCTAATGTCACTATCATCTCCCCTATCGGGAGATGGAAAGTGTTAGTCCTCACATCCCATAAGCTGACCAAAGCCATCAAGTAGGCCCGATCACCCACCACTGGCTCCAACCGAGCCACGTGCTTGAGCCCCAGGGCATCAAGCCACTCCCAGTCCTCCACTGACAAGGCCTCTCGGGCGACTGAGAACACCGTAGGCACGTGGTACCGACTCTTCACCACCTACAAATCACAAGAAAACATAAAAACATTAAAAACAAGCACGAAAAACAAAATGTACAACAAAAAAAAAATTTAACCTAGGTTTCTATCCTATAAAAAAAAAAAAATCAAAACAATTTTTTAACCTAGGGTTTCTATCCTAGTTAAACTAATAAAAACAATTTTTTAACCTAGGGTTTCGAATCCTAGTTAAAACTGGTTTACCCATTTTACCCTAAGGTTTTAATCTAGGTTTACCTTACCTAATTAAATGTTTAAAATAAATTCATCCTGTTTTACCCTAGGGTTTCATTTTCAATTAATAAAACACAAAAACAAAAACAAACATGGCAATTTTTAAACGGTACAATAAAACAAAAACAAACAATAACAAGAGGAAGTGCACTCACCGGCATCGCTTTGGCTCCTCCGTTGGATGACCCGGTTCGTGTACTCATGGTGGCTAGATAAATTTTGGTAGCGCTTCACTTCGCAGACTCGACCTCCTCCTCCTCAGAGCTCCAAACGCCAGAAAAATCAAATGCAAATGAGCCAAAACCCTAGTTTTGGCCCTTAAATAGGCTTTTTGGCCTGAATTCGTTCCTTCCTGGGATGAGCACTCTAGTTAGCGCTCGTCCCACCCTAGGACGAATTCTAAATAGGTATTCGTCCCACCCTGGGATGAATACAGAGCAAGAAAATAAAAAAAATAGCAAAAACAACAAGAAATACACCAAAAAAATGCAATAAAGTTGTCGAATAAGAGTGCCTTTGCACTTGATATTCTTGGCATCAAAAATAGATGTCGGGGTCACAAATTGTCACTATCCTACTCCCTAAGAAGGCTACCATAGCCGGACCGCTCCTCGGGAGGACGGATTTTTGCCAATTTCACCCCCAAAAAGCGTCACAAAAATGGTCAAAAATCAACCAAAAATAGCAATAAAAGTGCCGAACAAAGGCGCCTCCATGCCTGACATTCTTGGCATGCAAAAACGATGTCGGGGTCACAAATTGTCACTATCCTACTCCCTAAGAAGGCTTCCATAGCCGGACCGCTCCACGGGAAGACGAATTTTTGACAATTTCATCCCCAAATGGCGTCCCAAAATGGGTTAAAACCCACCAAAAATAGGTCCAAATGTTGGGAAACTGTACAAGCATTAAAGGAAAAACATCTGAAGGCACCCTCACATTAGTCATCTTGGGTCAAGCGACTCATCGCTTTTCTCATGGCAGTCATTCCCTCATCGATTCGTCGCTTGAGGGGGTAGTCACACTTAGTCACCAATCAACAAATACACACCCAATCAAGGAAATGGCATGCATCCAAAGAATCATTGACAAAGACAATCACGCTCCTGCTTGGGGCAGAAAACAAGCAATAATCACAAATTGATCAAACGCTTGGCATTCGTGAATCATGAACACAAGGTTATCACAGACAAAAGGTTGCGCCCTTTGCCTATTCATGACTGATCAATGTCTAAGCTCAAGTCACACCTCACCAAAATAGGTTAATACTTGAAATCAAATTCCTTAGCTCGTCAGAAGCAAGGATTCAAGAATGCATGCCCTTTCCATGCTTGGGGCATCAAGAGTTGGTTAGGTTACTAAGAAACCCTAATCATTAGTGCTTTGGTTATCTATTTTTGCTCAGCACTGCGTCACCCGCAACGCTTTCCAAAAAGGGGCATCTATAGACACCAAAACAACACCAATCCGATTATGTGACTGCAAACACTGATCACTTTGACACACACAGCCCCCAGGGCAGCCCTCAGAGGTTAAACAGTGGTCCTAACCACTCTTACAATAGTTTTGGAAGGTCAAAAAGCAATTTGGCACCTTCAGGCACTCTGCTCCAAATTCGTCCCACCCCGGGATGAATTCAGAATGGAATTCGTTCCAACCTGGGACGAATTCCAATTCGTTCCTGGGTAGGATGAATTCCAGGTTCAACGGGCAAAAAGAAAAATCTTGACAAGTGGCAGCTAAGGGCAGTCCATTAATGCCTCCTGCCTTGCATGCGCGTGTAGGTGAGCAGAGTGAGCGTTAAGGACTGTTACAAGGGCAGTCATGGAAGCCCAAATCAGGGAGGACTCTCCTCCCTCATGGGAAGGCATGATTGCCACATGGCGCCCATGCATGCCCATCCAAAGAGACCCCTTGGGTCTATAAAATGGTGAGCTTCCTCACCCAAAAGAGGAGAGGAGAAGCATTTTGAGCAATGAAGTGCTGCCGAATTACTACCGTGCCTTACCCCTTTTATTCACCTCTTCCACATCCTTGATCTCTTTCGCAAGGGAGGTCATTGGGTGGTTATTGGAAGTGTGAATCCAAATCCAAAACCCAAAACTTGACCACATTGCCCCACCAATTTGACGACAACACTCAATAACAGGTTTTGGGCCAATTCCAAGTGGATTGGTGCCAAAACAGAGACCCAAACGGTGGGCGCTTTGCCCGCGGGCGTGCCCCGCATTGCTGCAGGTCTATTCGGCTCACCCCGAGATGATTTAGGAATCTATGGCAGATTTGCTCACTGTTCCTTTCACATTAAATTTTATGTTGTTTAAATAGGCTATGTTTCAAGTTTCATCTCATTTGAAGCATTTTTGACCATTTTGTTATCATTTTCCGCTTTCACTAACCTACAGGTGGTACCATCGATATCGGGGTGATAGGGGCAAAATTGGAGGAATCCGACCTTCTGGGTCTTCCCAAAATGCCCCCATTTGCCTAAGCCCTAACTTTGCAGGTCACCTAGAGTCCCGTAGTAGGACATTTTGAGCAGTGCCCTTAACCGCTTTGTTGTAGGTTTATCTGGCTCACCCCGGGACGAATACAGTTTTGTTGCAGGTTTATCTGGCTCACCCCAGGATGAATAGAAATTCATGGTGGATTTCCCGACTATTTTGATGGCAGTGGCCCTCCCGGTAATGTTCTCATGTTTCTGTCAAATTTGCAGGTTATTTGGAGTCATTTTATTTATCGATTTAGCTAATCTTATGCATGCATCCTCCTTTGGTTTTTAGGATCAAACGTCTTATCTTTTTGTCACAAGTGCTACTAATGATTTGTTGTTTCTTTGAACGCAGGAGGAGCAGCAAGGATCAAGGATTCATCAACACCAGCGGCGGCAACACTTTGGCCCGCCCATTTTACATGTGGGCACGCGGAAGGAGGATCACTAGTCACTATTGTAACCAAAACCATGTTAACGCTCCTAGCCCCTGAAAAGGGAGGAGACATCTTTGTAACCGATGTTGAAAGAGTATAAATAAAAAGGGTTGTGCTTTTCTATACTTGTTTTAATTTCATTTCAATTCGTCTTTTTCTCCTATTTCATGCATTTCAAATTCATAGGATTTAAGCGTTAGCTTTACTTTCAATACATCGCATTAGTTTTCCTTCCAACTTCCGGAATCTCGTGTTTTCAATAATAAAACTAAAACTCCACTCTCATAAATTCCTATAATTTACTATGAGAAGATTTATCTTCTATCAAATCTCCAATTTCTTTATATATGCTTTACTTTATTTTTAAAAATACTCAACATATTTGACAAATAAGAATTTTTATCTTAAAATTGATCATATGGAATTGAAACAAGATGTACCTAATGATTTACCATTGTATTTATGCCAACTAAATAGTGAGTTACCATTATATTTCAACCAACTAGATAATGTTATTATAATTAATAATTATACTCATATTACCTAATAATATTTTGTTAAAGCTAAGTACATTGTGGATCTATGTTTATAACTATTTGAATTTGTTACATTAAATTTAAAAACATTCTAATTTATATATTTTATTTTGGTAGTCCTATTCACTAATGAGTTTTCTCTCTTAATATTTCTGATTTGTTATAATTTTTATTGAAAGTTTTATAACTTTTTTTTGCTAGAGAAGAAGGGGTTGTACGTGGATCCCCCACCCTTGAGCTTGAGATTTTACAAAAAAAATTAATTCTCATATCAATTGAGTTGTCATAGCTGGATATCTACATATTTTTCATAAAAAGTTAGAATTATCAATTTTCATTTTTTAGATCTTCTTCAATTTTCTTTGTAAATATAAATATTCCAAAATTCAACATCCTTTTTCTTGTAGTAGCCTTCACAGTACCAAAACTCCTCCTATACTATTTATGCACTATATATTAGTAGAGTAATATTTCCAAACCTTTGTGCTATCATAGCTTGTTTACTAGATTTGGACTATTAATTTTCTTCCTAAAGCATAAGTGTAACCACAAGAACTGTAATATCTACTTTATATATAAATACATATTGTTTTAAAATACAACGCATATTACCAATAAAAAATATTAAAGTAAATTGTAATCATTATTTGATTCACATAGTCAACATTTTCTTGTCAAATTTAGTTAAACTTAATACTTCCTCTAACCATGGAAAAGAAAATTTACTTCATGATATTCTATCAAAATCCCTCTATTGGTGAGTCTATCTACACATTTTCCCTCCCATTAATGTTTGTGTAAAATTGATTTCTTCAAAATTTGTAGCAAGATATTATATTTTCATAATGATCTCTTGTATGTTCCATGAAGACTTTGCTTTTCTTAAAATTGTATTTATTACTATTAGTGAATAACCTTCTATACATACTTCATTTAATTTTAGTTATCTACCTATTTTTAACCCTTTTGTTGGGGTGTTGGTTATGACCTCCTTGTGCTCCTTGAACATCATGACCCCCCATAGTTGTAGACTTGGTGTCTATTGCTACCCTTGGTTGAGCAGGTGAATTTCATGCCCTATACCTCATGTGGGGGTGCTAGTATTGGAAAATCCAAGGAAGCATGGGATGTAGCTCCTATTGGATGAACTCTAGGATTTTTTACCCAAGGTGGGTTCCTTGTTTTTGGATATCTTGTTTGGCCCTTATTGTTTTGTTGCTATGCTAAGCTAATACTAATTTTATCACTTCAAAGAAAAAGGAGAGAGAAAGAAAAACATGCAATACAATGAAAAGTAAAGTGAAAAAATGAAAACCTATCTAGCCTATCTAAAGGAGATAATGCACCAAAGAAAATATGCAATTTATATCTCAACTTAATGAGATAAACAACACATGAACAATGCACAACCAAAAGTGAACACAACTTTGCTCATACAATTAACATACATAATCAAAAGAGGCTCGAGGCTTGTACATATAGCTAGTTCAAGGTTCAAGTCTAGACTAAGAAAGAGAATACAAAAGGGAGAAATAAAATACTACAGGTTAGGTACTTGACATAACAATAAATTTAAAATTATTTCTTCTTAGATACAAGAAATCTTATTTATAATATTTATAGGTGAGGTTTGAATTTCAAAATTCCCTCTCAAAAAATGAGTATGGGTGTGAACACCATCGTTAGATTTAGCTACAATATTTAGAGGATAATATTGCATTAAATTCTAGGAATTCCAAAGTTTAGAGGAGTAAGATCACCATAAATTCCTCCATAGGTGGTATGATTCTATTTTTATATGGGTTATTTAATGTGCCCACCTTCCTACATGAGGAAACATTCTTAGGCATTAGCTTTGGTGGATGAGACCAATTTGAGATCTCGTACCTATTGGGCTATCTACTTATTTTGGAAATATCTTCTTTCTACTTGTTAGTACCCCAGGATTTGATATGGGTCAAGGATCCCTTCCAAAAATTTGGTTGCTTCGATGGCTTCTTCCCTTGGTATTTAGTTAGCTCCTAGTTAGATTGTTATCACTTTTGATGTTGTCCTACTATTCATAATAGCTAATTTTTGAGGGATGTTCCTACACTAGATTCCATTAGACCTTATTTGATGGGCACACTTTTGGTTCCAGTGTATTTTCCATTTTCTTGTTACCCCCTCACACTTTAGCCTTTGGGGAAACTTGATGAAGGTTAGCAAGGGATGGTGACCCTATTGGATCCTTACTTAACCATTTTTAGTCCCCACTATCTCCTCCATCCAAGGCCTTTGGGATTCCCCTAATGGTTGTGTTGCTCATACCTTTGAGAAATCATCCTTGGGTATATGAAGTACTACAACATAATTATCAAAGGAATATAGTTTAGTTTTAGGACCCTACAACTAGTTAAGTAAGTAGAAACCAGTCAACCAAGCTATTAGAGACCTCATAATTAAGGGAACCCATTTAGTCATCATCAAGATGGCTCAAGGATTTCTATTGATGATGGGATGAGACTTAGTCACTATAAAAAATGTTAGAATTTCTTGTTGGCTTGTTTTTATTGAATGCCTTTACCTAGGAGTAAAGGAAGTTTCGAGCATGCTATTAGTATTTGGTGTGGTCTATCCTTTGTAGGTGCATTTTATGAATTAGATAATTTGTATATGGATGGAGCTTCAAGGACTTTCATTTGATCATCCTAGAAAATAACAATTTTCTATTTCTTTTTGGGGCAATAACTTATCCAACTATACTAAAAAATTTACTATAGTTTGGTGACTCATAGGGGATTCTTGCTTGTAGGAGTAAAATAACCTAGAAAATGGTAGCCTTATTCATTGTGCTCATAGTCTCCAAGGTAAGTTTAGGGAGCTTGAGAATTTAGGGGAGGAAATATAGGCTCTTATGTATGTATCAAAGGAAGAGTTTTTTTCTTATAGAATTTTGGCTGATAAGGCATTGAAACTCTTCTACTACCTTTATTTCTCCTAAATCCTTCTCATGTGATCATATAAAGGGTTGGCATGATTTTTTGCTACATTATCGCTTATTGACAAAATCTATATATGGCCCAAGAAATGATTGCATTGTATCCCTTGCCAATCATCAATCCTCTTGCTTCATGCACCCTCTCTTTTGAAATATGGTAGGTTTTCTAAAATACTTTACCTTTTTTCATCATATCACCTATTTACATTAGCAAATAAATATAGTACTTGAACTTTATTTATTTAAATATTTCTTATTTATATAATATATGACTTGGGATTCACACACATGTTGGTCCTTACTTGAACAATTGCTTCATCAGAATCTATAGTCCTAGACCATAATGACATGAAATTTTGTTTATCCTAATAGCTTGGTTGAGTGGGAATACATGTTTTAGATTTTGGTGTACTATGGATGCCTAAGTGGTTAGCCTCCATTGGTATTCCAATATCTCATTATAAAATCATACCCATCCTATGTTCAACCATTTTGGCTTAACTATATAACTCTATACCCCATGTATTGTTTTTCCATTTGTTCGTTTGATCATCCGACACTTGGGTATGTACTTTACCTCTAAGTGTCTTTGGCCCTCCAAAAAATAGGTAAGCCCATTTCACTTTGGTATTTCTATCTAGATTAAAATATATGTGGTGCATATGGAGTGGTTTAGATAACACCTTCATATTAGCCCCATAGTGATTCCTTAAGAACATGTGTGACTAGTCTAGAGAGAGGTACTCACCAATATTTGGAATGAAATCTTGGGAGAGGTAAAGGTTAAATATTGTAGGGAGGTTAATCATAACTATCTCTTGGATAAAAATTACATTGGGATAAGCATACATAGAAAGTTGTAGATCTTTAAAAAGGCCAAGGATGGGCATTGAGGTCCCATCTAGCTACACTACCCCCTATTTAATTTGATCATAAGTTAGCTCCAAGGCATCAACCACCCTTTTGGCATGATTGAGGTGCTCATTGTAGAATACATGAGAAAATTATGGATGAGCTTATCATCACATATGAGTATAAAATAGAAAGACTATGAATTGGGCATGTTAGGACTAGATATTTATAACATGACTTACTCATTTTGCTACCTAGTGATCTTTTACTTATCTAGGGATTACTCTAGCTACTTCATTTATTCTAGAAGAGTGAGGATGTTCCATATAGGTACTAGCATAGTGTACCTCTTAAGATTCTCAACCATATTGAAGGATTCTAGAAGTTGAGCCTTTGGTATGATAGAAGGTACCCACTTTATCATAGGCTTTTATATGTTAAAACTGGAGGCTTGAACCAAACCCAATTTTAATTGTACTCATGTTAACTATCTGGGAATTTGTGGCCTGGTCTAGTCCAAATTTATCTATCATATTGGGCTACTTTCTTGTCTTGGGGCCTTCAATGCCAGTTGCTACTTACCTCAAGATTTTTTTTCTACCTTCCTTTTGCTCTTGGTGAGAACATAAAATTAAAGTTAGTTCTGGTTATTTGGTTGGGAGCTTGTTCATATAGGGATGACAAATATTTCTCCCTATAATCACATAAATCATTCTACTAGAGGATTCCTTGATATAAAATACTAGAGAATTAAAAAAAAACCTTGCATAAGCTCATCGGGTAGAGGTATTGGACATGTGGTCTACTGGAGATATTCATAGTCTAGGTACTAGGGATCTGAGTAGTAGCATGGCCACCCATAAGGATCTCCTATGTAGTTGTTATGGGATGGGACCATGTCTCTGATTGAGTTTGTAGGATTGAGTTGGATGGGTATTAGGGACGAGTACCATCGACCTTATAGGATTTTAGAAAGGACCAGGATCCTTGTTAGGGGGAGGGTATCACTGATATCCATTCATTGGAGGTTAGTAACCTAGATTTTTCTAATTAAATGGAGGGTGAGTATAATCCTAGTAGCTAAACCTTTGGAAATTTTACTGGTATTCACTACACCAAAAAATAGCTTTAACAATGGTTATAAATTACCCTTAAATACCTTTAAAGGTTTTTATTTAGTTGTTATCTATGAGGGTTTCATAAAAAGTCCACAACATACAATGATGACTAATAATTGCCTTAAAAAACCATCATATTAGGGTTTAAGAGGATGATTTATAACTACCCTCTTAGGGTTATGAGGGTGGTTATAAACCACTCTCTTAGGGTTAAGATCTCTTAGGTCTAAGAGGGCGGTTTAAAACTACCCTCTTAGAACCTAAGTGGGCGGTTTATAGCCACCCTCTTAGGGATAAGAGAGCGGTCTAAAACCACCCTCTTAGGGTATCACATAAAAAAATAAATATAAAGGATGTATAAAAGCAAATTTGAGCTTTGGAAGCTTTGGAAACAATGCCCACTCCAAAGATCAAAATAATAATTCTAGCTCTCATTGTTTCCTTTTCATGTGCTATAACTATGCCTATATATGTAGTGTATAAAAGCAAAGAGAAAATCCTTTTCATGTAATATAACTATGAGTATATGCCTATATCTATAGTGTATAAGAGCAAAGAGCAACTAAAAACCAATAGGGGATGTCCCATAGTAATCCACTCATTTCAAAAAAAAAAATGTGAAACTTCAATCTGTTCTCGTTCCTCCAATGCTGAAGATGAAAGAATACAAAAATACTATTATATCTACTAGCTAGAAATGATTCGTGATGATAGAAATGTATAACTTGTTACTTTCTAAATGCATATAGTTACAATTTTACTCTAATAATATATTAACAAAATACTCTAATATTCAAAAGATACAATTTTACTCTAAGAAAATATTAACAAAATCTTGTAATATTCAAAATATAATAATATTCGGATTGTAAATCAATTCAATACATGTAAATATATCAAAATTCAACAATGAGAAATTTATTTTCTATAATGTATAAGAGCAAAGAGCAACTGTATTTTTGGTGTATAAGAGTAAAGAGCAACTATGCCTATAATTGTATCTGTATCAAACTTCAAAATTCATGTGCTATAACTATACCTATATTTGTAGTGTATAAGAGAAAAGAGAAACTCTTTTTCATGTGCTATAACTATGCTTATATTTGTAGTGTATAATAGCAAAGATCAAATAAAAACCAATAAGGGATGTCCCATAGTAAACCACTAATTTCAAAAAAATATATGTGAAAATTTAATTAATTCTCATTCCTCCAATGTTGAAGATGAAAGAATACAAAAATATTGTTATATCTACTAGTTAGAAATAATTTGTGATGATCGAACTATATAACTTGTTACTTTCCAAATACATATAGATATAGTTTTACTCTAATAAAATATTAACAAAATACTCTAATATTCAAAAGATACAATTTTACTCTAAGAAAATATTAATAAAATCCTATTATATTCAAAAGATAATAATATTTGTATCATAAATCAATTGAATACATATAAATATATCAAACTTCAAAAATGAATTATTTACTTTCTAAAGTGTATAAGAGCAAAGAGCAACTGTATCTATGGTGTGTAAGAGCAAAGAGCAACTATGCCTATAATTGTATTTATATCAAACTTTAAAATTTATATGCTATAACTATACCTATATATGTAGTGTATAAGAGCAAAGAGCAAAGAGCATCTCCTTTTCATATGCTATAACTATACCTATATCTGTAGTGTATAAGAGCAAAGAGAAACTAAAAACCAATAGGGGATGTCCCATAGTAAACCACTAATTTCAAAAAATATATGTGAAAATTTAATTTGTTCTTGTTCCTCTAATGCTAAGGATGAAAGAATACAAAAATATTGTTATATCTACTAGTTAGAAACGATTCGTGATGATAGAACTATATAACTTGTTGTTTTCCAAATACATATAGATATAGTTTTACTCTAATAGAATATTAACAAAAAAACTCTAATTTTCAAATGATACAATTTTACTCTAAGAAAATATTAACAAAATCCTATAATATTCAAAAGATAATAATATTCGGATCATAAATCAATTCAATACATGTAAATATATCAAACTTCAACAATGAACAATTTACTTTCTATAGTGTATAAGAGCAAAGAGCAACTGTATTTGTGGTGTATAAGAGCAAAGAGCAACTATGCCTATAACTGTATTTGTATCAAACTTCAAAATTCATGTGCTATAACTATGCCTATATCTGTAGTGTATAAGAGCAAAGAGCAACTGAAAACCAATAGGGGATGTCCCATAGTAAACCACTAATTTCAAAAAAAATATGTGAAAATTTAATTTGTTCTCGTTCCTCCAATGTTGAGGATGAAAGAATACAAAAATATTGTTATATCTACTAGCTAGAAACGATTCGTGATGATAGAACTGTATAACTTGTTACTTTCCAAATACATATAGTTATAGTTTTACTCTAATAAAATATTAACAAAATACTCTAATATTCAAAAGATATAGTTTTACTCTAAGAAAATATTAACAAAATCCTGTAATATTCAAAAGATAATAATCTTTGGATCATAAATCAATTCAATACATGTAAATATATCAAACTTCAACAATGAACAATTTACTTTCCAAATACATATAGTTACAGTTTTACTCTAAAAACATATTTGCAAAATACTGTAATATTCACATGATAATAATCTCCGATCATAAATCAATTTAATACATGCAAATATATCAAATTCCAACAATGAACAATAAACATATTGAAAAACTTTATTGAAATTGCTAAAGCAATGCATAAAAGCAAAGTATTTTCTAATAACAATTTTTGTGTTCATAAATCACATCTTAATTTCATATCATATTAGAAACAATTGAAGTTACTTTTCAAATGTGCTCATTTTTTGTAGTGTCACAATATTTATCAGTTTAATAGGTGATATTCAGATTGGATGGTGACTTCTCTTAATACTCAATAATATAGTTACAATACACCTTGCCTCTGAACTACCAGTTTTTCACTCAAACATTGTGTTAACCAAATTATCAAATCACCATCTTAAGTTGGTTGAAATTGTGCAAGAAATAAATAGAAATATGATATAATCATAAACAAAAACAAAGACAAAAATCAAGACCTTTCTAGTTATTTGGTCTGTTGTCAAAACCTAAAATTCTAATCATTCCCTGCATTATCAAAAAATTTATGAAAATAAAAATATCCATTCAATGGTCATATTAATCAAATGAAATATACTGATGACTTACGTTGCTACAAGTGAAACATAAGGAACTAATGGTACAGGTATTGCAGCAATATTCAATCATGTCAATTCTTGCTTGATCTTGGATTATTTTGGTAAACCATAGATCTCAACACCAAGGCAAGTGATGTTGCTTCAACTTTAAACCAGATAAGTTGTAGTTACATGCTAATGTTCCTTTTTGGACCTGGCCTTGGTTGCTTTTGGTGGCTTCAAAACAAATGGTACTAGTGTCCCTACATAGTGGACACTACTATATGAAGCCAATGTCTCATGTAGGCTCAATACCTTGCACACATTGGATAGAGTGAGTTAGAAGTATGGCTGAAAAGAAGTTGCAAACTTTATTGTTAAAGAATAAGACTATGACTCTATCAACCTAGCAACATCCGAGGAACATAAAACTTGGTAGAATTTGACAGTCTTATTCCCAGATAGGGTTAAGTACACAAACTGTAATCTTTTCCATATAAATTTCTAAAACTGAACACTGTTGAATCAAGTTAAAGAATATTTAAAAAAAACTACTTATTCACAAAAGCCCTTCCAGTTAGTTAAAAATAGGGCCACAAAAATGCATATCCTTTTCCATTTTTCTCGAGACCATTCAAAAATTGAAGAGTTGATAGACGTCAATCAAAAGAATCCAATAAGCATTTAACTTGATTACCCTAAAACTCAATAGAATGAAGGATTAGGAAAATATTATTTTTGATGAAAGAGGGAGTTGGTAATCATTTAACCAACATGTTTCTCATCTCAAACAAGGTAGTGAGATAACCATTATAATGACATGTTCTCTTTCTTCATTATAAAAAAACATTAGTTAATAAAGGAATTTAAAATGTTGAAGCTTAGCATTACACAAGTTTATTTTGAATAATATATGGAATATTTTCTCTTAGATTGTTGGATGAAAACCAAGTTATTATTTATGAACAACAATGATCTATTGCACCTCTTACATGTACAAAAGAAAGAAAGAAAGAAATTAGTTATGATTATATATGTAAATGGAAAATTCTTATTTCAAGTGCAATTCTTATTTATAGATATAGGTGAATGGACAACCTGAGCCCTCCATATAATGGGCAGATGTCTAAACATCCCTACCCACCCCAACCATCAGAGATGAGGTGAGAGGGTATCCTGAGACTTTCATCAGATACATAAATATCCATCTATGCAAATCAAGTACTGCTTCTAAGGACTAGGACTAAGAGTCAAACATGAAATATCAATTTCATAACTAACACTCACTCAACACAATAAACCTTCATTTCAACACATTACAACATGCATGTATGATTAGACTCTTAATCCTATGCCCTAGCAAGGACTTGCATTCTCTCTCTCTTTTTTACCAAATTACCTTCTTGTATCTGACTGGCCAACCTCATGCTCAGGATACCTACTCGCCTCACTCCTAGCTTGGCTGCCCATTATTTGTAAACAATGTCTGATTTAGGCTAGGCAATGAAGGAGCCCACAACATCCTTCATTGTGGCCATCTCATCATTCCTTCTAAACAAGATTGTTTCCTCTTTATGGGTGACATGCACATTGACTTTCCAATAACCTTCACCCAAACGTTGACCATGTACAAGGTCTTCAGGGTCAGTACTGATCACCATGCCTTTGACCACTACGTTATCCTTATGGATCTGAGTCAAGTAGCATTCCCTTCTCTCAGTTTGAGTGATCGGTGTCATTTTCAATCCCTACATGGAAAATCAACAACCCAGATAAATTCACTGCATAGCATACAATACAAACTAAGTCAACCATTTTATATTTGAAATAATAGTCGTACCATTGATGACTCTGGCCTAGAAGGTATTGAGCAGCTATCTGTACCTTGATCACCACCACCAATGTTGTGTCCAATTATAGGGGTAGCATGTAGTGATGTTGCCTATGGAATTATATGCAAGGGATCATTACAACTTTAGGGGTGCAACATGTAAACATTTCAAATATGAAATCATGAAAAAATTGACACACCTCTATCTATGAAAGCCATGTCAAAATCTCTTCAATATTTTTATCTTTCTCTACAAGCTTCTCTTCCATAATTTTTCATTCTCTACAAGCTTCTCTTCCAACTTTTGCTCTTTCTCTATCATATGCTCTTGCATCTGGTGCAACTTATGTATGTAACCCTCACCAACAAATAGAGTAGTTAGTGATACTCCTTTGTCGACACCCCAAACTGACCCGGTATTTCGAGTCCTAAAACCTTGGCGAGGGCATCATCCTTAATACATTGATTTATGAAGCTCACAAATGATATTTCATCATCCAATTTTTTTGGTAACATCACATGCATAGTTAACTGGTAACATGTTAAAAAAACAATCGATATAACAATGGTTTGAAGTTCAACGTATTGCTATTTCCAAGGGAATGTCACTTACGATTGTCTCCACAACTTCTGGTGAAATAGGAGCCCCATCCTTCTTTGTATGAGCTACCATCCACACAGTTGCCCTTGGTAGTGGAGTTTTTGCATTTGGTTGGCTCTTCCTCTACAAGATATATAGTTGGAGAGACATGGGGATAAGTCATACGACAAAATAATAGAGCTATGTTTGTCACATATAATGGATGAGTATGATAGAATACCATTTCATGCTCTAGTCGAGCATATCATGTTCGACTGCAAGTGTGCATGATGGATTGGTGAGATCTATTTTGTTTATTCCTTTGCCTCATCACCTACAATGCAATGAAGAAACCAATATATAAATTCATTAGGGAGAGCAAGGTTGACAAAATTCACATGAACATAACAATGATATGAACTACCATAGCAGATTGGTTGGTACTTGCCTTAAAGTCAGTGTTGCTCCTACCATTCACAAAGGCTTCCCAATATTTTTGTGATATACGAGGTGGGAGATTAGCAATTCTATATTCATCATTATCATACTTATCATAGTGGTTTTTCACAAGTCGATGCTTATGTTCATGCCATTGCTTGTCCATGGTCGTGAAGACCCATTTCTTCATTGTGTCCAAAATGATATATTTTTGCTGCATCAAACCAGTATCTTATTAGATGCAACATTTATATAAGTATTCAAAAATGGACACTATGAACTCCATTGGCTAGAAATTTACCATAATGAGTGTCCATAACTGGTTTTTAACTTCCACTAGGACTACTCTCTAGTCTGTATGGGTGATAGGGATAATATCCCTCACAATCACCCCCAAGTAAGATGTAAACTTAATAGAATTTTTTCCTACGGGCTATCCATTTAGATTGCAAATGATCTCCACCTTATATGTGCTACTTGACTCTTTTGCACATCTTGTTGGACCTCTCTTTCTATGATATTTAGTGTTTGAAGTGTGTGATGACTTGGCATCAACACCTATAATATCGACACCATCCAAACATCATTATGCCATATAGTATGACAACAATGAGTAACCCAACATCACGAGCAAATTTCTTGTGTGGTCTACATACCTTCTTCATTAGCCAAAGCATTATCAACCTTATTTCGAGTATTCTCACCATCGGATTCATTTATGTTATGGATCACCTCCTTATCTTCCTCATTCATGGAACTCTATAGTTGGTATCTTCCACCAGTTGCTACAATACACCATAGTCAATGATAAAACCAAGATCAATTCTAATATGCCTAGGTCAACCACTATTGAACAACACTATCAAATTTCAAGTACTTACTAGCATGTGAGGCATCTATCACTGACTCCTAATTTATTGTGATAGCCTCAACTACCCATGGTGTCTTTCTTGGTCTTTTTTTGTTCATATTGCCTTATGTACTCTCTTTGGACTCTAACTCAATATGAAATATTAGCAAATTAGAAGGGATATGTACCAACCTTATGTACTCTCTCTGGACTTTGACTCAATATGAAATATTAGCAAACACTATGTATTCATCAGGAGGAAATAATTACAAATAAACATGTTAAATGACAACAAAAGCAACACCCAAGTTCAATTCCTCAACTTTCAAGGAGATCCAGGTTCGAATCTTGCCAAGCAATACATGCATAATAGCAACCAAGTTGTTGTAATACCACTATGTGGTGATGATGTAATATAGGTGGGGCCCATTTCAATCCCATTTAACCAATTTTAAAATTAAAAAAAAGTTGCAATGTAGTTGAAAAATGTTTAGTTTATGTCCAGCTCAGTTACCTAATACTCATTCCCAAAGCTTTCCACCTTTACTAAAGTTGACCAATAAACCAACATTTCTAATCAAATTTTAAACGTTGGTGTTAAAATTCAACAAAATTTGAAATACACAGATTAGATTCATCAAATCTTGTTACAAAGGGTACATCAGTACGAATGCAAAATTACATGGTAGCAACTAGCTCCAAGCCTTGCTTCAGAGAAGGAATTTGTTGCCAGCCTTCAATTCCAAAATAGTTTAATGCACTCACATTCCACAAGCATTCTGATAAATAAATGCATCATTTTCCAATAGTTGCCACTACACAATCATTTCCATAACAATGAAGTAAAATTACAAAGCAAAATAATAAAAATGAAACAAAGTAATAATTTAGTACTAATAACGATTTAAATTCATACAAAATAAACAATGTAAATCCCTTATGCATAAAATACAATACTGAACATACCTTTTGAATTCATGATCAGTGTGTGTTAAAAAGAGTCAAGAAAACTTCAAAAATAGAGTCAATAGAAAACTTTAGAAATAGAATCAGACCATAAACAATAGCTCGAAGAAAAGCTAGGCATTTGTCAAATGAACATTGGATGAATGGTCTAAAACAACAAAAATATTTGAAGAAAATTGGATGGAACAAATATGAAACATTAGAGGCTATGAAAATAATTCAAAACTATCAGGTTAACTCAGTTCAATCAGAAGAATAGAATGAGAAATCTATTGAATTTGAGTTTCAGATGAGACAAGATTCAAACACTCAAATACTAGATAAAACTAAAACAAAACTATACCTAGAGGAGGTAGCAAGAAAAGGAGAGAATTTGAACAACAAATTCTAAGACAAAAAGCAGAAGAAGTTGTTACAAAACAAAAGGAAGAACCCTTAGCTAAACAAAAACTAGAAGAGTTAGTTGAAAGAAAATAACTGGTTTCAGAACAAAAGAAAGAGCCATGGTTAAATCTATCTCCATTAGCATTAGTTGTTGTTACATCAATGCTTTCAACTACAAAAAGTTTCAGAGCACCACAAATGAATATTACTTCTTCATCAAATAACACATACATAGTCCAACATGCACACATGGACATAGACATAGATGACACACCTTTAGGGTCATATGTATCAATCTTTGGAGAAAAAACCAGTAGGCATGAAGAGATCTATGATAACATTGTTGTGAAAAAGTTTCAATGAAAGTAAGGCCAAATCGATAGATCATGCAAAAGCAAACAATAAAATGTTAAATGTAAAACTTAGACCTTTACCAAAAAGTTTTATTGCAGATCCAAAAGGAGTCATCTCAAAAGAAACCAAAAAACAAGAATTAGAAGAATATGACATAAGAGTCATAGAGTTAGTTGATCTATCATTACCAAGATCAGGAACAAGATCAACTACTGAAAAGAAGCCTTCAAGAATAGAAATGTGTCTTATGCCATTACCATGGAGATGGCCTAACAATGTGTTAGAATATATAGGCCTAAATAAGGAAGAATATGGCAAAGAAAATATTATTCTATTTATGCCAAGAGAAGAAATAGATGATGAAAATAAACTCAAAGATATTCCTACAATGCAAAAATAGTTAAATCACTTAAGCCAGTACATGAACTATTTAGCAAGGAATTTTGATGGCTTTGAAAGATTGTGCATAAATGAATTCATGAAAATTGAAAAAGGTATATGTAAATATGTGAATTAAATAAATATTAAATACACCTAAATCCTTTTTATAAAGAGTATGTGGTATAGTTTTTTTTTTTGAAAAAAATGAAAACTTGTATTAATACAAAGACCAGATACAAGCGGGAGAGAACACATCCCGACCCAGAGCCAAGAGCAACACAACAAGGGCAGCGCACAAAGGCAACACTAGCAGCCACAGGGCAAAGAGAACAAACGGCGCGAAAAGGCGACATGTCGCGAAAACGCGACATGTCGCGAAATCGCGACAGGCAAACCCGTCACGGCCGCTTCGGCGCCAACAGTCGCGATAACGCGACATGTCGCGAAATCGTGACATGTCGCGAAATCGCGACAGGAAGGGCCCTCGACAGCCACCCGCAGAAGGCGTCGCGAAAACGCGACGAAAAAACTAAACAACAGTCATGCCGCAAAAGGGTCGCGATATCGCGACAAAAAACCAACCAGTCGCTTAAGAGCCAAACATGCCGCGAAATCGCGACAAAAAAGCCAAGCTGCATCCAATTAGCCAACCTGTTGCGAAAACGCGACACAATACCACCTTTGAACAACATCTTCAAGAGAGGCACAATATCGCTAGCAAAGCCCAACAAGAGCCACGACAGCGCTACATGGCGCGATATCGCGCAAGAAATTCGCCAAAGGCCAGGAAGGCACAACCTGTCGCGAAATCGCGACAAAAACCAACTCGTTGCCGCGACAGCGCTACAGGTCGCGATATCGCGACAATTTTCCACCCAGCCGCCTAAGTGCCAAACGTGTCGCGAAATCGCGACAGGAATACCATGCAGCTTCCAATTCTCAAACTTGTCACGAAAACGCGACGAAATATTAACTTTGCTTTTCAACTTCATGAAGGGAACGAAAGCGCGGCAAGAACTCCACACGGACCACGAAAGCGGGACCTGTCGCGATATCGCGACATGTCGCGTTATCGCGTGTCACGAAATCGCGACATGTCGCGATATCGCGACACGCGATATCGCGACATGTCGCGATGTCGCGACAGAAACCCACCAGAGGCCGCGGAGGCTCAACCTGTCGCGATATCGCGACAGCAACCAGCCAGAGGCCGCGATAGCACTACATGTCGCGATATCACGACAAAAAGGACCCTTAGCAAAAAAAACTTTGCACATTATTTCAAAAATTGTTCAAGGCCTTGTCTGATCTCGGCATCCTCCACAGACATATTGCTATGTAGATGCATCCCAACCTCTCTCTCAGCACCCATCTTAGCAAGGAAATCAGCCGCTTTATTGAGAGATCTACTAGCATAAACAGGTATCACATCCTCAACTTCCTTCCAAAGCTCTATAATTTGGGAAACCAAAATCCGTAGCCTCCAAGCTTTTAAGGCAAAGTTCCTCATGCAATCAAGAGCACCAACCAGGATTTGGGAATCAGACTCAATGATTATCTTTCTGTGACCTTGTTTGACGGCCCAGATGGAGGCAGATTTAATAGCAAAGGCCTCAGCTTCATTGTTTGTGGCATATCCCAGGACCTTGCAATTCCCAATAGAGCACGGTCCCAGCATGATCACGGCGGATAACTCCACTACCAGCATTACCCGGATTACCTTTTGCGGCTCCATCAGTATTGATTTTGACCCAGCCTTCGGGGAGGTTTCCAACAACTTCTTACCTGTCTCTCAAGATCAGCAACTCTCCCTTTCAAAGGCTTAGAAGCTGGCTGATTTTCCTCCTCAGCATAGATGGCAACGGTTTCCACAACTTTGCTCCAGATGACCTGCCATATCCCATCCACCGAAGAGAAGGTTTCACGGAAAATACGAGCATTTCTTTCCAGCCACACCTGCCACCAAATAAAAAGGAAACCGAGCTCCCAGCCAGTACGAAGAGCTTTAGATATAAATCTACCTCTCTTCCAGCTTTCCCATAAATTGGTCCGGGACAAGTCTCCAAGAGCACGAAGTTTAAAGTGGGAGAACCAACGATGCCAAATCTGCTGTGTGAAAGGACAATCAAACGAGAAGATGATCCACGAGTTTCCTCATTCCTATAACACAAAACACCATTGGGAAGGGCCAATGATGCCTCTAATTCTGAGGTTGTCAAAGGTCAAGATACCATTATGCATCAGCTGCCAAGCAAAGAAGTTCACTTTCGGCCAGCCCTTGGGATGCCATATCTTCCTCCATTCTTGAACTGGAAAAGAGTGTGGGGGGGGCTCAGGAAGGATCGAATCATAGCCCTCCTTCACAGAATAAACCCCAAGGTTCCCAAAGCCCCAGGCAAGCTCATCCTCCTCATCTCTCCCAGTAAGAAACCTTTACGCCAAAAGTTTTTCCAGAGTTGGAGCATGCTCCGGAGGGATTGGAATAGGCCATTCACCCAACCGCTTAAACTTTTGAACCTTATACTCCCCCAATTGGCTGGTATTGAAGTAGCTCTCAATATTAATCCAACCCTTATCTTCAAGAGCTGATTTTAACGGATGCAAATCAGGAAACACAGCAAGGATAGGAGGATGCTGATCCCAAGAATCAGTCCAAAACCGGGCCTTCTCCCCTCTCCCAACTTTCCAGAACAATTGATCTTTGATAATGCGAGATCCAAGCTTGAGCGCCTGCCACACAAGAGATCCATTACCCTCCAAAGGATAGCGGCCCAAGTCGTTGGGATGAACAAGACCCAAGTATTTACTAGAAAGGATTCTGCTGCGAGAGGGACGAAGGTGGGAAATCCACCTCCAATACAATTTACCAGCCGGGGCCCGATTGTTAAACTTGGAGCTTCTTAAGCCCAGCCCACCTTTTTCCTTGGGCTGGGTGACCTTATCCCAACCAACCAAGGCCCATTTCCTCTCTCCTTTGGCACCTTCCCAGAGAAAACTTCTAGCCGCTTTGTCCAGCTCTTTCCAAATTGAAGGAGGGGCGGCCAGAATAGAGAATTTGTAAATAGGCATGGCCTGAATAACAGACTTCAGGAAAGTTAGTCGGCCCCCATAGCTTAACCATCTATGAGACCAGTGATTCATTCTCTCTTTGATGCCATCCAAAAGGTCCTTCCAGAAATCAGCTTTCAGTTTTTTAAATGCGAGAGGAACCCCAGGATAAACAACGGGAAGGGAGGTCCTAGTGAAACCCAGGATCTCCATAACTCTCTCTTGTGACCTTTGATCAAGGTTAAAGAAGACCACTTTTGATTTTGTTTCATTGATGACTTGATTAGAAGCCCGGAGGTAGACGTTAAGAGAATCTTTGATTCCTCTTGCTTCCACGAGGTGGCAACTCCCACCAAACCCGTATCATCCACAAACTGTAAATGAGTCAAAACTTCAGCCCCGATTTTAATTCTTGTTATCTGTCCTTGACGTCTTCTTCTCAGGAGGAGTCTGCCTAAACCTTCAGCCAAGATGAGAAAGAGATAAGGAGAGCAAGGATCTCCTTGGCGGAGACCCGAGAGGCTCCAAAAGGTGGCGAGGGAAGTCCCTTAATTAAAACGAGTAGGAAGGCGTAGAGATACAACTCATGACCCAGGCAATCCAATCCTGAGAAAAACCAAAGGCTGCCAACATCTTGACCAAGAAGCCCCACTCTACTCTGTCATAAGCCTTAGACATATCCAGTTTGATGAACATTCCCTTGTTACCTGAATTATGCATAGAATGGATAGCCTCCTGAGCCAAGATCACTCCATCCAAGATCTGTCTTCCTTCAACAAAACCCCCTTGCTCAGGGGAGATTATATTTTGAAGAAGGGGTTTTAGTCTTTCAGCCATAATTTTAGTGATAATTTTGTAAATCACATTACATAATGCAATAGGTCTGAAATCGGAAATGTGAGCCCCCCCCTCTCCTTTAGGAATTAAGGTGATAAAGGTGTGATTTAGAGCCTTGAGCATTCTTTTGTTAGTTCGGGATTCCTCAATGACAGCCAACACATCCTCCTCCAAGATATCCCAGAAGGCCTGAAAGAACTCAATAGGGAAACCGTCCGGACCAGGCGATTTTCCTGTGCACATCCCAAAGACCACCTTCTTGAGTTCATCACGATCAATGGGCTTAAGAAGGGCCTGATTCTCTTCATGAGAAATAATAGAGGGAATGCCCTCAATGACTTCATTTTGGGCTTCCACATCATGCTGCATACTTTCCTTGAAGAGGTTTGAGAAGTACTCCATAGAGAGGGAGTGCATATCAGGGAGAGTGTCAAAAGAGTTTCCATTCTCATCTTGAAGGAATTCCATGTTATTCAATTGCCTTCTAGCACAGGCAGAGCGATGGAAAAATTTAGTATTTCTGTCTCCTTCTAATAGCCAAGTATTTCTTGCTCTCTGTCTCCGAGTAGATCTCTTCTTGATTATCAATGTCCTCAACCGCTTTGCGTAAAGCGTCATCCTCGAATTTAAGATGCTCAGAAATAATTCCTTCTCTGAATTGTTTTTGCACCTCATTCCATCTGTCCAACAAGGGAGCCCGTTGGAGCTGGAAATCAGATTTGTTAGTTTGCTTCCATTTGTTTTAGTTTACTCTTAACAAAAAGAAGTCTGTTTATGAAATTTGAACATAGCTGTTCCAAAAGGGAGACGACCTTCTTCCCACCACTGTGGAATTTTCCTTCGTAGGTCCTCTTTTTGCAACCAAAAATTTTCAAATTTAAAAGGTTTGTAATACCTCCACGACATAGTCCCTCCCTCCGACCAAAATGGGAGAGTGATGCGAGGCTGGGCCCTCCAAAATCTGGAATTTGATATTCCATCTAACATAAGCTTCCTCCGAGACCAAAAACCGGTCAAGCTTAACCCTCCTATTGTATGGCTCTCTTCTCTTATTAGTCCAGGTAAAGTTTGTACCAGGGCCTTTGATATCAACAAGGTTAAAGGCCTGGACTTGGGCAATAAACAGCCGGTCCCCTGTATCCAGAACAGGGATGCCACCTTCCTGATCCCTAGCAGATAATTTAGCATTGAAGTCCCCAGCAATAATCCAATCAAAATCTTCCCGGGAGGACCTCATGTTTTGAACGACTTTCCATTGAGACCGCTGACCATCGGTGTTCTGAGCCCCATAGAAATTTGTAATTAAGACTTGTTCAGCTGTAACAATATTCTTAAAAAGAGATGTGAGGACCCCTCTCCAGGCTATATGTTCTATTGCTATCCACGCCAGAGGATTCCAAAGAGTAGCAATCCCTCCCGAGGCACCTAGAGCAGCCACCGCCATATGGCCAGCACCCCTCCAGATTCGGCTGACAGTTTTACTCATAAGGTCTAATGACATTTTTGTCTCCTGAATGAGCGGAAAGTCTGTTTTACTTCTCTCTAAAAGTCTTTGAACAGCAGATTGATGGGTTCTATTGTTTAAACCCCTCACATTCCAAGATTGAATAATCATTGGAAACCTTGGGAGCAATACGAATCAATTGTTCTCGCCAATCCTCCATTGATTAGCTTATCTCCTTGCATTGCAATTAGATCCTTATTGGATTTCCTGCCCACCCCTTGGGAATTACTATTTTTCGACCTCTTCTCCACCTAGGAAATTCCAAGAGGCTGGTCTTTCTACGAGCTTTTCTGCAATTCCCATGGTAACATCTTTAATAACGGGCTGAGCCGGGGAGTGGATTACCGAGTCCCGGGGTTTTCTTCGTTGCAAAGTCTCGAGAGGAGTCAATCACCTGTTCAAGGACAGGGGTTGATGAGGGAGGAGCATGAGTAAGGATGATATTATCCTCAAGGTTCCCATCTGCTCCTTCCATAATTTGGTCTTCTTGATCCACAAGAGATTTGAAGATTTCATACCGGTTGGTTGGCTTGGGAAGAGCTTGCTCCTTGCCATTTCTCTTTTTGTTTCTTCTTCTCTTCTGCTGTTCAAAGCCATCTTTCTGGCCCTCAGAACCAGGGGGAATGACAGGTGGTTCCTTGACCGAAGTGGACTTACCTTCTCGGGGGCGATTTGACATTCCCTGTGGAGCATCCGCTTTGGTGCTCAAGATATTTGGGCAGAACCTTGCCAAATGGCCATGCAAATGACAGACTCTACATCGGAAAGGTAGGGCTTCATAGTCTAACTGCTGTATCCAGGGAATGTCCTGCTAACTCCAGTTCCATCTCAGCTGGTAGCGGTTGACTAATATCCAGTTCTACACAAATTCTCGCATAAACAACAGTATTTCCTTCAATGGTATCCTTGGAAACTCCCAAATATCTACCTAGAGAGTTGCCTATCAATTCAAGAATCTGCTCACCCCAAAACTCCATCGGGAGAGCATACAGCGGATCCAAACCGGGACAGCCGTGGGCTCAATGCGAGGGTCGAAACCCGCTCTCCACGGTTGGACAAATAACCCTGTCGGGCCATGGCTCCTCTTCTCTGATTCAAATGCTCTGTTTCTATCCATTAGGGAAGAAAAACTAATAATAAAATACCCATTGCTTATGGGCCATAAGGAGTACTCACCGATAGGCTCCCAGTTTTGTCTCACCCAGGGAATGCAAAAAGTGCGGGGGTGGGTCGAATGCCCATGAACTTGCAGATCAGATCATGAGTAGCCCGATAGTTTATCGTGTCTTCAACCAGCTCTGGTTCGATGACTATTTTCGGTCTTGACGCAGATTGCGGGAGACATCCATTGACTCTATGCACAGGAGAACCCTTGCCCGCATTCTTGGATAGCAGATGGAAAGCACTCCGGCGAGCATCATCAGAGGAAGACGCGGGATTTTCTCGTAATATCTCCGCATAAGAGGTCTTCTTCCCCTCGAGAGAACCTGGAAGAGACCCCATTGGGCCCTCCCGGGGCACCGAAAGAGCCTAGAACAAAAACCAGCAGCAAACCCCCAAAGACCCTGGAAGAGGTTTCCGATCTGAAACCCTAGAGGCTCGGCCGTCGGCAATTCAGAAGGTTTCCCGCCAAATCGCCAGAGCTCAAAAATCACCAGACCCAAATATAATAGGATGAGTATGTGGTATAGTTAAAAACTATAAAAATAGAGATATTGGATAACAATCATGACATATAAACTATTTAGCGTATATGCTAGCTTATTTTAAAACCTCATGATCAAGTATTTTTGTGTATGAGGATGCCCTAGAATATATATGGACGAGTCAAGTTGTTTTACACTTGGTGTATGAACAAAAAATCTATTCATGAAGTAAGAAAAATAAATGATATTCATTTTCATGAAGTTTCATAAGTGATAAGAAGAATTGGAATATAATATTTGGATAAGATATTATAATAACATATGTTTATCAAGAATTTTTTATCACAAATTAAAGATAATCATTAATATGATAAAAAATAAGAAACTCCTAAAATTGTCTAATTCATCAATTATTCATATTTATATTGAAGTTATCTCAAGGCCTAAAATTATAGGTTTGTGTTAGTTGATAGAACATAAGTTACAATAAAAATTAAAGGTGTTTCTTATAAAGTGAAGAAGTTATTATTGCCCAAAATAATGCTCAAGAAATAGAATAAAACTATATTTATATATTAAATAAGACACCAATCTTCAAGAGGAGGAGGAAATAAAAACCATATTGAACACTAGTCTAATGCAAGCTCCAATGGAGTCAAGAATAAATAGATATGTAAATATGTGAATTAAATAAATAATAAATACACATGACATATTCATTTTATCATATTCATTGTAGATGATAAAGTCATAATATCTAATGTTCTTGGGATCTCCATCCACATAATTTATATCAAAAGAATATTTATGATTCAAGCATGTATACAAAGAATTTTATATCCAGATGTTAATATGATCTATTTAAATAGAGATAATTTTTTAAAGGTTACTTAACATGATTACATTATAAATACAATAGGGATGAAATATGGTCAGTTCACTTTTAAGTATATGAACAATAAGTTATATTAGTATAATGAGTTTGTATGATCTTAAATCCTTTTTTAAAGAGTGTGTGGCATCATCAAAACTATAAAACTAGAGATATTGGATAACAATCATGACATATAAGATATTCAAGGTACATACTGGATTATTTTAAAACCTCATGATCAAGTATTTTTATGTATTGATCATAACCTAACATAATTATGGAGACAAGTTGTATTACACTTGTTGTATAAGTTAAGGATCTATTCATGGAGTTTCACAAGTGATAATAAGAATGGGGATACAAAATATGGAGAATATATATATATATATATATATATATATATATAATGAAAATACTATCCCAAATTAAAGATGTGTTAATATGTGCTAGGTGGCCAAAGTAAAATAAAGACAGCTAGCAAAAGCATGATAAGGACAAACCCAACTCAAATTCCTTGCATTGTGATGGACAAACCCATAATAAGGTAGACCATGATAATTCAATCCGGCTCTATTGTAATTAATAAGCTTAAAAAAAGTCAAACTTCATAGTTTTGCACAACTCTTCTATATTATCTAAAGAAGCAAATGAAATAATATATTTTTATGGGCAATATTGTATTTTGTAGTCCTAGAGGTTCTTATTTAAATAAGCTAATGAGATCATATATTTTTATGGGTAATATTGTATATTTGTAGTCCCATAGGTTGTTTGGCTTTGAGGGACATAAAAGCATTCCAATATATTTCGTTGGTAAGGAGCAATTAAGATTACATTTTGATTGATAATATTGTATCTTTGTAGTCTCATTGGTTGTTTGGCATTTGTTGATGTTAAAAGCATTTTTATTTTACTTTTTTAATAATTACATAAGATTGAAATGGTCTTACCTCTATTACCTCAAGATAATATTACAATATTTTGGCAATTATACATACATTGCCTATCAAGTTTTGAACCTACCCTCCTTGTTAAAATTTGGATATAATTTAACCATTGAGATAATATCATTTTGTAAAATGTTAAGGCTTAACATAGGCTTGGAACCATAACTCTTGGCTCAAATACCATGAGTTTTTTTATTTTTTTCTACCAACATGATTCATAGTTCCATTAAATGATGTATTTTAAATTCAGAGGCAACTTAACCAACAAAAATAAATAAAATTATATTAATGTTGATGCATGACCAAAATAGGTTAATAGAACTTAAAAATACAACCTAAAAAATAGAAGGGTTGCACATTCAATATTCAAGTACACCATCGCTAAATTATGCAAACACATGAAATGGATATATATTCATTGAGTATATATTATAAACCACATATTATTAAAATCAAATTGATAAGGAAAAATTAAACACTAAATTTTGAACATAATTTCCCTCTACATCCCCAAACCCTAAAGGAGGGAAATTGTATTAATGTTGATGCATGACCAAAATAGATCAATAGAAATAAAAAATACAACCTGAAAATAGAAGGGGTGCACATTCAAGTACACCATCACTCAATTTAGGCAAACTCATGCAATGGATATATATTCATTGAGTATATATACAAAACCACTCATTTTTAAAACCAAACTTATAAGGAAAAAGAAAACCCTAAATTTTGAACACAATTTCTCTCTACACCCCTATACATTCCCAAATCCTAAAGGAGGGAAAGTGTATTAATATTTATGCATGACCAAAACAGGTCAATAGAAATAAAAATACAACTTGAAAATATAAGGGGTGCACATTCAACATTCAAGAACATCGTCGCTCAATTTTTGAAAACATATGCAATGGATATATATTCATTGATTTTTATACAAAACCACGCATTCGTGAGACCAAATTGATAAGGAAAAAAATCCTAAATTTTACACACAATTTCCTTTTGCATCCCCAAATCCTAAATGAGTAAAATTGTTTTAATGGTGATGCATGACCAAAATACGTCAATAGAACTCAAAAATACATCCTGAAAATAGGAGTGTACATTCAACATTCAACTACACTATTGCTCAATTTATGCAAACACATGTAGTGGATATATATTCATTGAGTATATATACCAAACCATGTATTTCTAAAACTAAACTGACAAGGAAATATAAACCCTAAATTTTGAACACAATTTCCCTCTACATCCAAAGCATAAGTAGTGCTTAGCACTTAAAAGCTCGAGCTCTCTGTCGAGCCCTAGCTCAAGCACTCTATCTAGCCCTAGCTTGAGCTCTCTGTCTAACTTTCATCCGAGTTAATGCCCTAGCTTGAGCTCTCCATCGAGCCTCCATCTAAGCAAATGCCCTAGCTCACGCTCTCTGTCCAGCCTTTTTCTATGTAGGTTTGCTCTCAAAATAAAATACTCATCTCTCTTTTTCCACAGTATTTATATTTTTTTTGTTGACACCCAAATAGGGTGGTCTAAAATCACCCTCTTAGGGTTACCTAAATCGCTCTCTTAGGGCTAAGAGGGCAGTTTAAGACCGCCCTCTTAGGTCACCCTAAGATGGTGGTTTAAAAAGAGGGTAGTTATAAACCACCCTCTTAGCCCTAAGAGGGTGGTTTAAAATTTCTCTCTTAAAATGACCCTAAGAGGGTGGTTATCATAAGAGGACGGTTATAAACTGCCCTCTTAGGATCTATTAAAAAATCGCCTTTTTTTAGTCATCGTTAAAGCTCTTTTTTGGTGTAGTGTATTCAATTCTCAAATTAGCTTATCCTTGACTCCCCTCAAAATAATCACCGTTGCTATTTTTATGCTCAACTACCTCCTAACAACAATGTCTAGTATACTTGTAAAAAAAATTCTTTCCATTTGTATCTTCCCTCCTAATCCTTGTACATAATATTTGAAACTCTATCATCATATTTATCTTGAAGTAATCTTATCCATGGTTTCAAAATTGGATCTAGATTGAGTGATTTTTATCACACCAAGTATCCATCCAAATAAAAAAAAATTCCCCTATTTCCACTACCCATCTTAAACCTTTAGTCACTAGTTCAATTAATTTTTTTAAACTATTCCATAGTGTAAAACTATTTGGTAGTGAGAATACAATAAAGTTTAAGCTTGAGTCATTGGGATCAATGTACTTTGAAGAGTTTTTGTCCATTATATTTGGTTCTCTTTGTACAATCTCCAAATTACATTTTCTCTTAGAACTAAGTTTATAACCCTAAAAAATCTTAAAATGATACCTCCCCTAGTTTTATCATCACACACCTTGCTCTATTTCATCAAAGAATATTTCTTTTTATTATTAATACTAACTATAAAATAACCTTATTTTATTATTAATACTAACTATAAAATGATCTTATAATGTTTGTTAAATTTTTTCTAGCTATTATGACCCGTATAATATAGATTAAATTTTTTCTACCGATTTTGACATAATATAACCAAAAAAAAAAAAAAAAAAAAAACATATAATATGTTAGAATGACCTGTAAGAATCAGTTAATTAAATACATATTCATCTTCCTTGTGTTATATTCTTTGATACAATATCGAATATTTATTAAATTTAGTTGTATTAAAACTGAAAAGCCAAATAATTGTCTCAGTAGGACAACACAACTTGGCTTCTCTTTAGGATATCAAACGTTAAAACTTTAGTGCAATTGCATGTGATTTGAACTTTAATTTTCATGTAAATAATGGAGAATCACCCATGTTTAAAAAAATCAAATAATATATAATAAACATATTTAAATTAATTACCAAAATTAATATGATAGCATTGCTACAATTTAAACAACCATAATATTATTACAGATCGTTTTAAGTAAAATTTTAATAAATAAGATTCAAATTATGAGTCTCTTAGCCCTATGTAAAAAATGGTTTTTATTTTTTATATTTTATAAATATCAAAACATCCTTTACTTTAGATATAGAACTTTAACAAGTATTGATAATAAACAATATCATAAATTAATCCCAGAAAAAAAACAATAGGCGACATTGAAATATTAAGTGTCAATTTAATTGTTTCAAAGGGAGAGAAATCATTGTAACGACATAGAAATATTAAGTTTCAATTTAATTGATTCAAAGTGAAAGAAATCATTGTAGCGACAAAGAAATATTAAGTTTCAATTTAACTGATTCAAATGTTTTTGCTTTAGTTCTCGATCTGGTTAAGTTGCTTATTAACAGAAGGATAGCAAACTGACGAAAATACATATTCTTAAATAGGTGGAACGAAATTTTAATTAAGGTAGTTTTCCATACACATGTTCAAATTGAATGTTTATAGGGGTAAGGTATCCAACATAACAAGACTAAGGATTTATATGTTTAAGACTATTATTTATTGGAAAAAGTATGACCATTGTTGGCATTTATAAACTACTCAAATCCTACAACACAATTAATGTAAGATTATTCACAAACATTTAATATTATCAAATTATTTTATAATAAAAAATAATTAATTATATAATTTATTAAAATACTGTTAAATTATTATTTTTTGGTAAGTTAGATACTATTCATTGCATGAGGGTTTTATAAGGATGATCCAAAACCTCTGTACATAAGCAGTAGAACTGCCCACAAAATGTGGCTACTACTAGATGATCTAGGAGGTTTACTCCAAACAACCAGTGTCACAAGCATAGAAGCCTTAATAAAAAACTAATCTAAGGCTCCACGTAGGGCAGTCAGATAAAAAACCAAAAACATGCTCCATGCAAGGCAAACCATGCTTCAAAAACCATAATATGGCTCCACACAAGGCAACCTATCACTAAAAAGAAAAAAACTAAGACTCCACACAGGGCAACCATAGACCAAACATCTAAGACATGACAACTAAGGATCCTTGACCTCCTCTTCAACCTTCTTGTCTTCATCCTACAACTAAGGATCCTTGACCTCCTCTTAAACCTTATTGTCTTCATCCTCCGTTTTGTCGCTCGCTTTTGAAAGTTCATGCCCTTTGGAGTCCTCCTGCCCCTCAAACTATTCACTCTATCCCAAGTCTCCAAATACTATTAAATTATTATTTACATTCGAATCACATAAAAATACTTTTAAAAAGGGTGATGTGATGTTTTACATAAGAAAGGAGGCTAAATACCTTGCAAATCAAAAACTCAGATAAAATGAAAAGACACCTTTGATGGGTCTACACTCCTATGGGTCACATAATCCCTTAAAAAAATCAACAATAGGCTTCTCCTTTACTTTTTTATAGTTATATTGTTGATTTAATTATGATATAACAAAATAATAATGGTTTTGAACTTTGAATAAATATCAATTATTTATTTATTTTTAATATTTATGATACATTATTTAAAAGTAAATCCATGCCCTAAGGTGTATATGTATTCTTTTAAATTAATATGGTTATTTAAGTTTAATATTGAAAAAATATACAAGTATAAAGTATAAAAAAAAAATATTAGTATGAAGATGAAAAAAATAAGATTATTATTATACTTACTCAGGTGTTGTAGGTGAGTTGGAGAGGAGAGGGCAATCCTTCAAGGGAGGTCCCAGGTTAAAATATCCACCCTACCAAAAAGCTGAATCGGGCAAGGTCGGGTGCAACTCTCGGGTGACTTTGACGGTGTAGAACCCCCTGTTCGTGGTCTCTCAGATCAAAGCGGCCCCGCAAGGGGTTTTTTGCTTAAAAAAAATAATATTATTACACTTGAAAAAGAAGGATGTCAGAGTGGGAATACTATATTTTATAATATAAATGTCACTGTGTGGATGCTATTATATTTAATTTTTTCTCTCTTAATAATTTGTGTTATTAAAAGCATGACATGTGATTTAATGAGATGTTTGATTCTTACTATGTCTTTATTTCCATCCAAGTGTTACCCTACAAAGGTCTCAGAGTTATGAATATATTTATATTTAGCAAAGTTACTCTTATTTTGATCCATTATCTAGTTATTCATAATGGAGGAAAAGGATAATACTTCGTATTATCCATCTATATTTTTAGGGGTGTAAACAACTATGAGGAAACTTACATGTTAATTTTAATTTTTAATTTTTTTTTTTTATTATAGAAGAAAAAAAAAAAGAGATAATTGTTCTTGTTGACTACAAATATAAAGAATAAAGTTTTCAAATTGAACCACAAGTATATTACTATGGAGATCAAGAAAAATATGTCTACTATTGTACTTGAAAAAGAATGGATGCCATTATGAAAATGCCATTACATTTTATAGGAAGGATATCATTATCGAGATACCATTACATTTAACTTTTCATATTTTCATAATTTATTTTATTAAAAGCATGACATGCAATTTAACGAGGTGTTTTCATCCCCATTATATTTTGACTTCCATCATAAGTGTTTTCCTACAAAAGCATTAGAGTTATAAATATATTCATATGGAGTGAAGTTATTCTTATTTTAATCCACTATCTAGTTGTCCATAGTACATGAGAAGGATAATACTTCATATATTCCATCTATTTTTTCATGGGTATGAACAACTATGTGGAAGCTTGTATGCAAATTCTAGAATTATTATTTTTTGTAACCATAGAAGAGAAAGTAAAGAGATAATGGTTCTTGCTGCCACCAAATATGAAGAATAACTTTTTTAAATTGAATCACAAATATATTAGTATAGAGATTAAACAATTATGACTATTATTGTACTTGATAAATGATGGATGTCATTAGGATAATGCCATTACATTTTATAGGATGGATATCATTGTGGGGATACGATTATATTTATTTTTTTATCTCTTCATAATTTGTTTTGTTAAAATCATGACATGCAATTTAGTGAGGTGTTTTGATCCCTACTATGTTTTGATTTCCATCAGTGTTTCCCTATAAAGGTATTAGAGTTGGAACTATATTCATATGGAATGAAGTTATTATTATTATGATCCATTATCTAGCTATCTATAATACATGAAGAGGAGAATATTCCATATATTTTTTTAGTGGGTGTAAAAAAATATGAGGAATATTGTATGTAAATCATAAAATTAGTCTTTGTTGTAATCATAGAAGAAAAATAAAAGAGATAACGGTTCTTGTTGTCATAAAATATGAAGAGTAAAATTTTCAAATTGAACCAAAAGTATATTAGTATGGAGACCAAGAAAATTAACACTACTATTGTACTTGAAAAAGGATGGATATCATTATGAAAATGTCATTGTATTTAATTGGATGATTGTAATTGTGGGGATATGATCTAAAACATAGAATTTTGACTGATCTAAAAGTTAGAATTATAAGCTAAGAAATATTATGAAAGAGTGTAAATCATAAATAATAGAGTATAACAAATCAAAACACAAAATATATGTAATCAAACATAATGATTTTATTGCTTAGAAAATAAAGTACAATGTGAGCAATCTCTATGAAAATATGTGAGGCTTGAACATTGCATCAATTACTCATGCTTTTTACACTTAGAAATATATATCCCTTTATATAAGGATTGGTGCATTGGAAATCCACCATATTGGATATGGAAGGTCACCCATATGGAAATGTGATGGTTCACCTTTGAGGAGTTAGAAGGTCACCGACATGAAAATATTTTAATTTAATTTCCATGAGTCAAAAAGTGCACACTAAAACAAAATAACACACCTATTGATGTGACAACATAGATATAGATGCAATTTGGCTATGAAAATCTAAAAATAAAAAATTACTTTTTTTTGTAAATATTTTGTTTTGGATGTTTGAGGGCCTCCAAAAACATTTTTCACAATGTTGTTGGCAACTCTATCTTTGAGATATATACCTCATGAAATAGTTATTCCCTCTCTAATATTTTCAATGCTTCTTTAATGGATCAAAATGGAGTCTTGAACACAAAGTTATACCCATAACCTTCCAGTTAAGATAAAAAATATATATTTTTGGGAATTTTTAGCATAAAGCCTTGGCTAAATAGGTTACATACCTGAGTTATTTATCCTCCATTGAAAAGCAATGGTCCCCATTGCATCAATTTTTGGCATCATGTGTGGAAATTGCTTTTTAATTTATTTTGTGATCCATTCCCTTTGGTGACTAAGTCATCCTACCTTGACCACTCCATACATATGAATGAACTACCTTATAGTGGTTGTGGTTTATATGTTAACAATCTAATACTTCTCCATCAGTGCTAAGCTATCTAGATTGAGTTCTTTAATGTTCAACTACTATGCTACTCTAGAAGTATCCAACAAATGTGGATGATAGGGCCTATTAAGTTTAACATTGAATATTAGATAAAAACCAAGATAAGATGGAAGATTCAATTCAACTACATTATCTCCTACCTTCTTGGTGATGGTGTATGATCTATAACAAAGAGGTTTGATCTTCCCATGGAATCTTGTAAGTATATTTATGAAGACATAACCATACTTTATCTCCAATATCGAAATGATCCAGGACCCAATGCTGGTCATGAAATTACTTGTATTTCTTATCTATATTTTCTAAGAGATCATAGAATTGTTGGATGTGCTAAATCTATTTCACAAACAATGCTATATACTTTTCGACGTCTTTTTCATAAGGTGAATACTCCATGCATTACATAGGGATAACTACATAATTGGGTACTAAGGTTTGGAACCCAAAATAAATATGAAATAATTTGTGTTTGGTAGATCTATGTAAATATCAATTATACCCATACTAAATGTAGGGAATACTTTTATACCATGTACAAGGATGCATATAATTATATATTTGGAGAATATGTACAATTGATTCACAATTTTTGTCTAGTCATTAGCTTGAGGATGGAAGAATTTGGATATGGTCAACTTCATGTCCATCATTCTCCATAGGGTTTACCAAAATATGCTCAACAATATGCTATCCTTATTAGATACAATGGAATTTGGTATACCAAAATTGAGCCACATATGATTAAAATAAAGTTGAATAGTCTATAAAGTTAAAATGGATTTCTCGTATAGAATTATGATAACCATTTTTGAAAAATGATCAACTACTATAAAATATAATCATTACCATGATTAGATGTGGGTAAACCTAATACAAAATCCATGGAGGTAGATTTCCAACAATTGGATAGAAATGGTAATTATATGTGTAATGCCTGCTTCATGTTGGTTGATTTGGAAACAATGTTAAGGGTACATGAATTGATGTACCTCTTGACATCATTCCTCAATTTGGGATAGTAGAAGTAATTTTGGAGTAATATAAATATTTTTTCTACCTCAAAGTGTCATGCTTTTCTTAACTAAGATTCTCAAATCATCTTTGAGCACTCACTAGGTAGTACACAAATATATCCCATGTGGTAGAGAAGAATATATTGCAAATAAAAATAAAAATATGCTTATACACACAAAGATATTAGTATGTATTTAAATTTTTTAGAAAATACTTCATATAAGATGGACCAATCAAAAGTATCATATCAATAGTAATTACTAATGGCAGCAACTACTATGATTGGAGGTCATTTCAAACACTCTTTTACTGAACTAGAATCCCTTTCTTATTATTGATGATCAAATAAAATTATTGTAGATGTGGCCCAAATTTTATGTATTTCATTCCTTATGTTACTTAGTGTTTGAATGAACTCCAAATTCCTGTGGGGTATTTGGATGATGTCTTCCTTTCCCTAGATGTAGTTCTTCCACTGTTTACATGCTTGAACAATATCATAGAGATATTTGTCTTATGTGGGGTATTTTTGAACTACTTAATTGAATTTTTTGCTATGATATATATTTGGATATCCATGAGTGTGAGAACAAATTCTAATGTGTACTTTGATGTGTAAATCCTTACCTCAAAATATTGATGTTGATCAGATAGAAAAATTGTAAGAGATGAACACAATTGGTCCTTCAACCTCTTAAATACCTTTTGTTATGTATATCCTTGATGGAACTTGGATTTGGCACCTTCTTTAGTCACTTGGTGTAGTGTCTAAGTAACATGGAAGAAACCTAATTCAAATATCGAATAGAAATTAATAAGACCCAAAAAGCTACAAAGCTTTGTTAGAGTCTTTGGGGTAGGTCAATCGCTAACTATTGAATCTTCTTAAGATCAATATGAACTCCCTCTTTGTAAATAATATACCTAAGATACTAAATATTTGTCATGTCAAAATATTACTTTTTGAAATTAGCATATAGATTATGTCTTGGAAGAATCCAAAGAATCTATTAAGAATATTGTAGATGTTCCTCCCATACCTTATTATAGATGATAATACCATCTAAGTAGACTACCACAAATGAGTTTATATGGGAAAACATGAAGTCATCCATCATTCTCATAAATGTAGTAGGTGCATTGGATAATCCAAAAGGAATAACCAACCACTCAAATAAACTCTTCTTAAATTTTAATGTAGTCTTCTATACATTACTGGTATCTATGGGTATTTTATGATATCCAAATTTTAGATTAATTTTAATGAGGAACTTTGCTGGTCCAATAAGTAATCTATTTAAGGGAGTGGATAATGGTTCTTCACAATGATTTTATTCAAAGCTATGTAGCCAATATGGAATCTCTATGTTATATACTTCTTTTGAATCAAGACATTTGCACTACAACATGGTGAGGCACTTGGTCTCATGTGCCCTTTTGAATCAATTTTTGGATCTGCCTCTTGATTTCATCATTTTCAAAGATTGGTCTATGATAAACAAGCACATTAGACAAAGGAGAACCAAGAACTAAATCTATGGAATACACTACCTCATAATAAGTGGAACCCTAGTTGGTGACTTGATGAAGTCATCATATTCAGCTACAATTTAGTCCATTTACTTTTGTTATCTAGGGCCTATAATTGATGTAGTAATGGTCCACCTACTTTATGGCTTGATCATTAATGGAATGATTTTTTTTTTAAATTTTAGCTATCATAGTTTTGCGTTGCTAAGCATTGATTAGACAAATAGAGATATGAGTAGATGCTTCTAGTATCTTCAAACACTGACCTATGATAGTGATGATGATACTTTAAGGCTTAGAATCATAAACACCATACTTATTTCATAAAAATGGTTGACCTAAAATCACATCATAAACATACAAGGGAACACCATCACATAAAAAATCATCTTTAAAGGGGTTGATAGAAAATGAAAGGACACATTATTGAGTGACATGAATGTCTCTCCCTTGTTGTAACAACCTAACATTATATTGTTATGGGTGTGATGTGATAGAAAAATCCAAATATTTCATCATCTAAGTAGAAATCAAATTATTTTGACTCCCATAATAAAAAATAAAATGCAATGGCTTATCCTTAACACATATTTATGAGCAAAATAAATATTTTTCCTCTTGTGGCTCTTCTTATGACTTGTTTGGTACAACATGTGTGGTATTCATGGTTCAACTTCCACAATTTGCTTCCTTATATCCTCATCCTCTGGATGTGGAGGCAGAGGTGCAATGGATGTAGAAGGTTTGAAATTAGTAAATGATGACTAAAATGATTGTTTCTGTTATGATAGTCAAACAATTTTCTATTCTTGGGATTTGGGGGTTTATTTTGTTGGGAGTCTTTTTCTTGTTTCTAATTCTAATTTTGAGGCTAACCCCTATTGTCTTGATTCTTTAGAGAGTCACTCTTGGATTTCTTGGCTAGTAATTAGTATTTTGGTTTTTTTTATTTGCTCCTCATTTTCTATGTTTTTTTTTACATTTTTGATCCAATTTTATAGGAAGTTTATAATCCTCTACCAATATCTTGAATTCTAAGAGGTCTATGTCCTCTCAAATGTACCATTGTAGCCCACTATGGTACTTGATAATTTGATGTCTTTCAATATGTTGAACACCTAGTTTTGTTTTATTGAAATAGAAAGCATAAATATAATATTGAATAGATTGGTATTTACCTTGATGTGATTGTATCCATCATATATTGATCTTCATAGGCTCCCATGAAATAATAATCTTCCTTGATGACTTCCATGAAATAATCCAATATGAACACTACTTCATCTTCATTATCTTTTGTACCCCTACTACAATATGTTTCCTACCAATTTTGAATAGGTCATAAATATTTCAAGAGTGCAAAAGTGATTTTATTACTATGGATTAATTTATTTATAAATAAGTGTGAAAATAAGGTATCCAACCAATATTTTAAGGTGTCAACATTAATTTTTGTTAAAACCATGGACATCAAAATTCACCAACACCTTAAAAGATGTAGGAGCAATGAATGGTTCTAAGGCAATGAGAGGTTGTGAGGATGAATTTGTAAAAAGTATATTAGGGATATATTGAATAATTTTAGCAAATTGATCCATAATGTCATTCCTCTATTTCATGAGGGCTCTATTCAACATCTTGAAATTGTCAACTATCTTAGTGTTGTCCATTCTAATTCTTACCTAATATTACTTGAAACTACAAGGGAGGTAATAAGAGAGATATTGTTTCTCCTACTCAAATTTTTGATATCTTGATCTAAGATTATGAACACATTCAAAAGATAGACCACTCTAACAACACTGATCCAAAACTTAGAATTTTGACTAATCCAAAACCTAGAATTTTAATTTAAGGAAGATCATGAAAGATTGTAATTTAGTAGCATATATAAATATATAAGAAAAATATCATAATATTTTTATTGTTCAAAAAATAAAGTACAATGCAAACAATCACTAAGAAGAGATGTGAGGCTATAACATTTTATCCATTAGTCATATTTTTTACCATGAGGGGTGCATCCCCCTTTAAATAAGAATTGGTGTATTGGATTTCACCATATTGAATATGGAAGGTCACCCATTTGGAAATGTGGTGGTTAACCTTTCATGAGTTAGAAGGTTGCCCATATGTAAATATGGTGATTCACCTTTAATGGGTTACCTTTACCTCTTTAAGTAAAACTTACATACATAAAATTTGTCTTTTTTGTGTTTTATCTTCTATTGAGGTGTCTACATAGCTAGAGATGAATTTTGGCTACAAAAATCTAAAAATAATTTTTTTTAATTTTTAGTAAGAATTTTGTCTTGCATTTTTAGGACCTTTGGAGCAATTTTTACAAATTTGTTGGTAACTCTATCTATGACAAAGTTGCCTACTGAAACTATTGTTCTCTCTCTATTCTTTCCAACACTTCTTGAATGGATAAAAATGAAGTCCCAAGAATAAAGTTATGCCCTTAACAATGCGGTTAAGATCAAGAAAAACGATTTTTGAACTTTTTAAGCATAAAGCCATGCCCTAAAAAGGTCACATACCTGAATTAGGATACCATTACATTTAACTTTTTATATTTTCATAATTTATTTTATTAAAAACATTATTATATATGATTTGATGAGATGTTTCCCACCATGTTTTAAATTCCATCCAATAAGTGTTACTCTACAATGACATTAAAGTTACAAATATGTTCATTTAAGTATGAAAATAAGTTAATCTTATTTTAAACCATTCTCTGGTTAAATCATTCTCTAATTATGTATGATACATGAAAAAAAATGTTTTATATATTTCATCTATATTTCTATAAGTCTAAACAACTTAAACATATAAATTATTAAATTATCCTTTTTGCATTGTAAAAGAAAAAGCAAAGAGATAATTGTCCTTGTTATCACCTCACACGGTATCAAGTTTAACAAATAAAACTACCTTTAATTATTGGATAAGTCTTTGGTAACAAGGCTAGTGACAATTTATTGGGTAAGTTTGTATGTTAAAGAATCATTCATATATTTCCTTTTCCTTTGTAAAAGTATGGAAAACTCTAGATGTTTTGAAAAATGTGTCATATAATAAATGTTTAAATTTATTATCACTATCCTTATAATTTTGTTGGGCATAAACTTAAGGAAGATAACGTGAAGTTTGAACTGATATGTAAAGAAGGGATATCAAATTGACCAAAATCTCTAATATCATGTCTATATAATATTATCGTTAAATATGAGCAACATAATATTTTAATTGTGCTCATTGTTGTTTAATTGCCTTAGTTAAAAAATCTTATAAATTATTTTCACAATTACACGCTGATGTCTATTGATTCTCTTTGCATGTATGCATTAAAAGGTGCCTTAGCTAAACCTTTCTTGATTGATGCTTATTGAACTCAACTTCATTTTTATTCCCTCGTATATACAATTGAAACACGGACTCATGAGTATTTATTCCCTCGTATATACAATTGAAACACAGACTCATGAGTATAGGTGCCAAAAGGATTGTTATACATTACAAGGCACACTCTAAGGAGTATTTGACTGTCAGAAACACAGAAACAATGAAAATTACGTAAAGGAAAAAAATCTGCTGTCATAACTTATTTAAATTTTTTATAATATGTTTTTTTCTTCTGAGAGGTGATACAGCTCTTCTTTTTATAATAGATTGATCTAAAAATCTAAGGTAGCTTAAAGCCAGGTGACGGATATGGGACTTCGTACTTGGTAGACGTCATGAGAAGATGTGGTAGAAGCCGAAACCCATGTAAGAAAACCTTGAGAGAATGCTGGGAGGGGACTCGTGAACGCTGTATGTCTGCGATTCCTCTGCAAAGGCCACTAAACTCGTTATGAACATTAACCAGAACAATCGTTGTAAAGAAAAGAAGGCTAACGCGATTGTCTCTAGACAATCTTCTCATCTCCATATTTTCAGGCGAAGGCGATGATAGTATGTTGGATTTAGCCGTCGCTGGTGGATGGTTTAAAATGCGATATGTATTTGTGTATATGTAGGCTTCCAATTCCGGTAGTCCATATGTGCTTGGTAACGCCAACCATAAGCTTTCTATACGAGTAATCCAACTAGGAAATATACTTTCCAAGTCTGCTCGAGCAAAGAGTTTCCGCAGTTTCGAAGTGTCAAATGGAAAGGGTCCTCTCCATGGAAAGAATGAATATCGCTGGTGCCCCAGGAAACCAGACAAAGGGTATTTGGATGCTCCTTTCAGGCCGTCTGTTGCTATAATTCAAAATATTCCTTGCCGATCAAAACGGAATTTTATGCAACACACAGTACACTACATTGTTGGCATATACAATTATCTTCAATTTGAACCTTTCTAAAGCTTTTGTTGTCTGTAATATGATGCCAGTTACTAAACTCCATTATAGCTTTTCATTAATGTCCGGTCAACTTTGACGTGTGTGTTTTTTTTTTTTAAATTGAAATATAATGGGGTGATTCACATCCATTGAACGTGGTTTTTTTTTACGAGAACTTAGAGATAGATTAATTTGTTTTTTTTTTTTTTTAATATTAAGATTGTTTCATTTATTAAGATTTTTGAAGTTTATTTTTCTTTTTAAATTAAATACATAGATTACACACTTTAATAATATATTGAACAATAGTAGTGGTTAGGACTTTGGTTTCTTTTTAGGAGGTCTAATATTCAAACCACCATGTATGCAATGGTGTGCATTGTGTGTTACAAAACAATTATTGATAAATATTTTAATCCTTCGAGGCTAAGAGATTTGTGAGGTTGGAAGATCTATGTTGTTGGGAGATCTAAGCTGCTCGAAGATCTGTGAGGTTGGAAGATTTGTGCTGCTAGAAGATTTGCATCATTGGAAGATCTATGAGACTGGGAGGTCTACATTGCTATAAAATTTGTGTTGGGAGATCTACGAGGTAAGTACATGTACATCGTTAAGAGATTTGGGCTAATAGAATATTTGTGAGGCTGGAAGATCTATGTTATTGGGAGATCTACGAGACACATACATTTGCACTATTGGGAGATCTATGAGGCTAAGAGATATGCACTATTGGGAGATCTATGAGGCTAAGAGATATGCACTATTGGAAGATTTATGAGGTTGGCAGATTTGTGAGGCTAGGAGATTTGTGTCATTGGGAGATTTGCATCGTTAGGAGATCTAAGCTGTTAAAAAAATTGTGAGGCTAGAAGATCTACATCGCTCAAAGATATGCATCCTTGGAAGATCTATGAGGCTAGGAGATCTATACTTTTAGAATATTTGCATCTTTGGGAGATCTATAAGGCTAGGAGATCTATACTTTTAGAAGATTTGCATCATTGGGAGATCTATAAGGCAAGTACATCTATGCTACTGGGAGATCTACGTCATTAGAAGTTCTACGAAGCTAGGAGATCTATGAGGCTAGGAGATCTATGTTGTTGGGAGATCTACATTGCTAGGATATCTACATCGCTAGGAGATCTATATCGCTAGGATATCTTTGAAGCAATTACATCTATGTTGTTGGAAGATTTGTGCCGCTAGGAGATCTACAAGGTTGGTACATCTGCATCATTAGGAGATCTGCTCCATAAGAAGATCGATGCCATGAAGAGATCTATGAGGTCTTATGCTTAGTGCCATAGGGGAAGTGCATTGTTGGGAGATCTACAAGACATAAAATAACATCAATTTTAAATTGAATTTGCACAAGCAAAGAGGGTACAATGTTTTGGAGGATAGAGGTAGTGTTAAAGGTGTGAAGAGTGAGGCAAACATTGATGGTGAGGGGGATGTAGTAGGTGGTCCCTTGGGCATTTGTATGGGTTTTGATGCATTTGACCCAGTCATTAGGGGGTTCCAAAAGCTTTGTTGGTTTTTGCTTCCTTTATGGGTAATTCAAACCATTCTTGGTCTCAAACGTAATTGGGAGTTGATCCTATTGTTAAGACTCACTTTGATCTAGTTTTAAAGTTGAAGACTAATATTCATTCTTTGTGGATTCCTCAACCTATTCTATATTTCATCTATATTTATCATTCTCTAGTTAAATCATTCTCTAATTATTTATCATACATGAAAAGGACAATGTTTAATATATTTAATCTATATTTCTATAAATATAAACAAAATTAAAGAAGTTTATATAAAAATTATAAAATTATCCTTTATTGTATTATAAAAAAACAAAGAAATTATGGTCTTTGTTATCACCTCAAACTTTATCAAATTGAACAAATAAAGCTACCATTAATTATTGGATAAGTCTTTGGTAACTAGTGACAATTTACTGGATAAACTATGATGTTAACAAATCAATCATATATATACTTATATTTTGAACACTTTTCATATAACTGATTTTGTAAAAGTATGAAAAACTCTGAATAGTTTGAAAGATGTTTGTCATATAATATATATGACAAATTTATTACTAATATCCTTATAATATTGTTTGGCATAAAGTTAAGGAAAATTATGTGATGTTTGAACTCATATTTAGAGAAGGAATACCAAATTGACCAAAATCTCTAATCTTATGTTTATATATAATATTATCATTAAACATGACCCACGTAAAATTTGCATTGTGCTCATTGTTGTTTAATTTCCTTACTTAAAAAATCTTTTAAATTATTTTCACAATTACACGCTGATGTCAATTGATTCTCTTTGCATGTATGCATTAAAAGGTGCCTTAGCTAAACCTTTATTGATTGATGCTTTATTGGACTCAACTTCATTTTTATTCCCTCGTATTTGAATCATTTTACAACAAACTAAGGCAGATATTTGACTACCTTTATATGGCAAGGTGGAATGTCCCTTGCTAGCTGAGCTTTGACAATTGAAACACGGACTTATGAGTATAGGTACCAAAAGGATTGCTATATATTAGCAAGCACACTCTCAGGAGTATTCTTGACTGTCGGAAACACTCGAACAATGAAAATTACGTAAAGAAAAAAATCTGCTGTCATAACTTATTTAATTTTTTTATTTTATAATATATTTTTTCCTTCGAATAGATGATCCACCTCTTCTTTCTAATAATAATAATAGATTGATCTAAAAGTCTAAGATAGTTTAAAGCCAGGTGACGGATATGGGACTTCGTACTTGGTAGACATCATGAGAAGAAGATGTGGTAGAAACCGAAACCCACGTAAGATACCCTTGAGAGAATGCTGGGAGGGGACTCGTCTGAGAGCTCTGGTCGTCTGCTGTGAAGGTGAAGTTGTATCTTGCCTTTTCTATCACTTGCGTGAAGCATAAAGAGGCGGGATTGACGCTCACGCGCACTCCTTTGGGCGCCTGAATTTTGACAACGTAGTTAGATTTGGCCGGCCCGACGTTGGTCACCGTTCTTTTGAACGTGAAGGACGTTACACGGCGGTCGCGGTCGAAGAGCACAGAGAAAGAGGGGTAATTGAGGTTTCCCGGGATGGTTCTTTCATCATCCAGAGGAGGACAATTAACTCTCTTATTTGCGATCAAGAGTATCTGATCGGCCGTGTAGTTGAGGCCGCATAGATACAGAATATAATCCTGCGGAGCAAGGTCATAGACAAGGCTTGGATCGACCGTTTTTTTTGGGATCCACATGTCTAGTTCCCGTAGCGAAAATGTCGGCCGCAGAATTTGTTTGATCAATGGCCACTACTCTGTACCCATCCCTAGCATTGACACCATTAGACCGCACATCAACAATAGGCTGCAGTGGCAGAAGTCAGAGCCCACATTTGCAGGTTGCAATGGCAGAGGTTTCAGGCTGCAGTGGCAGAAGTCAGAGCCCACATTTGCAGGCTGCAATGGCAGAGGTTTCAGGCTGCAGTGGCAGAAGTCAGAGCACACATTTGCAGGCTGCAGTGGCAGAGGTTGTTACTCCAGAGAAGGTAGGCTGGAAGGTATGCAGCAGTTATCCAGTTTTTCTTGGTAGTGCTCTGTTGCTGGGTGGCTGAAGAACTGAAACAGAGGAAAGAAATATTTTTTACAAACGCTATTTTGTTTTGTCATTCTGGTAATGCAGAGATAGGGGTTGTTCCTCTGCTGTTAGACAGGTTGCAAGCCCAGGTTTGAGCACTGTACTGTAATTGCCTTGCATTGTAACAGCCATTGTTGGTTGGGTATTACACTGTAACAGCCATTGGCTGTAGATTGCAATATTAATAATCCTTGCTGTTATTTTCTTTGGTGTACATTATTTTTAGCTGTGTCTTTTTATTTTTTTCTGTTTTTCAACTGTCATTGTTATTCAACAAATTGGTATCAGAGCTTGGGGCAACATTGGAAGTGTTGCTCTATTGAGGAAACTCTGCAGGTGTGAAGAATATTGCTTGGGTATTTTGTGGAAACCAGTTGGAGCAGAGAATGGACCATAGCAAGTCTGCCATTGAAAAGTTCAATGGGCAGAATTTCAACTTGTGGAAGTTGAAGATGGAATATCTCCTTGTAGAAAGAGATCTGAAGGAGACTATCATCAAGGATCCAAAGCCAGCAACAATTAGTCAAGATGACTGGGACAAGATGAATGACAAAGCTATTGCCTTGATTGGTTTGAACCTTGCAGATTCAGTCTTAATGAATGTTATTGGAGCCAAGTCAGCAAAGGAGCTTTGGGATAATCTTGGTAAGCTCTATGAATCAAAGTCACTCATGAATTTAATATTTCTTAGAAAGAAATTGTATGCATTAAAGATGGCTGATGGAGGAAATGTAGCTGATTATTTAAACACCTTCAACACCCTAGTAAATCAATTGAAATCAGCTGGTGATGAGATCAAAGAAGAGGAGCAATGTATTTGCTTGCTTTGTAGCTTATCAGACTCATGGGACAATCTGATTGTAGCAATCAGTGGGAGCACAAAAGTGGAAAATCTCAAGAAGGATGAGATCATTAGTCAGTTGCTCCAAGAAGAAACTAGAAGGAGGACCTCTGAACCTACTAAGAACTCAGAAGCCTTGGTTGTTAGGGATAGAGGAAGAAGTAAAGAAAGAAAGAGTGATAGATTCTATGACAATGGCTATAGGTCCAAATCAAGAAGAAGATTTCCAAGCAAAGGAAAGAAGCAAGAGATTGTTTGTTGGAAATGCAAGCAAAAGGGGCACAAGAAAAGTGAGTGCAAGGCTGATCTTTCCAAGGAAAAAGAAGGATCTTTAGCAGCTCCATCAACCAGTGAAGGGGGGTTGTATATTGCTACATGCTTGACAATGAATGTCCAAGATGAAGCATGGTTAATAGACTCTGGAGCATCCTTTCACATGACACCACATAGAGAGTGGTTCAAGGACTATGCAACAAGTCACTATGGCAAAGTATTCCTTGGTGACAATTATCACTATGAAATTGTTGGCAAAGGTAGTGTAAGAGTTAAGCTTAGTGATGGAAGGATCAAAACCATACCAGATGTAAGACATGTTCCAGGCTTGACACGAAACTTACTCTCAGTAAGTCAACTTGCAGAGGCTGATGTTGAGACTCTCTTTGGCAAAGATGGGTGTAAGTTAGTTCGTGGAGCCATGGTCTTGGCTAGAGGTATAAGACATGGAACCTTGTACAAGTTAGATGCAATCCCTATTGATGTTGGTAGTGCAAATACAAGCTCAATGGAGAGTGGAAAATCCCATACAACAACAAAGATGTCAGAAATGATGTTGTGGCATAGGAGGATGGCACATCTTGGAGAGAAGAGCCTACGTGAGATGTGCAACAAGCAAATTGTTTGAGGTTTGGAAGGTATGAAGTTTGGTTCATTTGATTTTTGTGAAGCATGTGTCATGGGAAAACAAAAAAGAGTTTCATTTAATTCAAGTGAATATAGGAGCAAAGAAATTCTTGAATTAATACATTCTGATATATGTGGACCAATGGAAGTGGATTCCATGGGAGGGTCCAAATATTTCATCACTTTCATTGATGACTTCTCAAGGAAGTCATGGATATACTTCATGAAACATAAAAGTAGTGCTTTGGATATGTTCAAAGTCTTTGTGGCTGAAGTTGAAAGACAAACAGGGAAGAAGGTAAAAGCACTAAGGACTGATAATGGAGGTGAGTATTGCTCCAAGGAGTTTGATGCATTTTGTAGGTTGCATGGCATTGCAAGGCAGAAAACTACACCATACTCCCCACAACAAAATGGTGTTGCAGAAAGGTTAAATAGAACCTTAGTGGAGAAGGCAAGGAGCATGAGAGAGGATGCACACTTAAGCAAAAGTTTTTGGGCTGAAGCTTTACATACAACAAATTATGTGAACAATTTGTCTTCTAGCTCTATTTTGGGTGGAAAGACACCAAAGGAGGCTTGGAGTGGCAAGAAGCCCACAATAGCACATCTAAGAGTCTTTGGATGTGAAGCCTACATGCATGTTCCCAAGGAGAATAGAAGGAAGCTTGATAACAAGTCTGTGAAATGCATTTTCATTGGGTATGGTGAAGGAATCAAAGGATACAAGCTATGGATCCCATCAGAACATCGTCATACATTCAGCCGAGATGTCATCTTCAAGGAAGAGTTTGCTAGCAAAAAGTAAGAAAATCTGGATACTCAAGGAAATGAGGAACAACATGGAGTACATTCTGAAATAAAAAATCAGCAAGCTGGAAATTTACAGCAGCAGTTGCCAAATACAAGTGTTACTCCTGTTTCAACTCCATTGCGTGAGGTGCAACCACTTGCAAGTGAGTCTAATGATGAAAGTCAAGTACAACAACAAGAAGAGACTACTATGGAGAGTAATCATGAGAGTAATCAGCCTATTCATGATGAAGTACAACCAAGAAATGAGATAGAACTCAAAGGATCAGAAGTTGAACAAAGTGATCAAGTGACAAGGAGGAGTCTTCGGCAAAGAAGAGCACCTGATAGGTTTGGCTATGAACCAAGTGATTTTAGTTATTTTGCATTGTCTTCCATGTGTGATGAGCCAAGAAGTGTGAAAGAGGCTCTTAATAGTGATGAAGCTATTCATTGGAAAAAGGCTATGGAAGAAGAAATGAGGTCACTTGAACAAAATCAGACTTGGGATTTGCAACCATTGCCTAAGGATAGGAAAGCAGTTGGTTGTAAATGGATTTTTAAAAGGAAGTACAAAGCTGATGGTTCAATAGAAAGATATAAGGCAAGGTTGGTGGCAAAAGGATATACTCAAGTAGAGGGTATAGACTTTAATGAAACCTTCTCTCCTGTGGCAAAACTTGCTTCAATCAGATTATTATTGTCAATGGCAGCAACCTATGATTGGGAAATTGAGCAAATGGATGTGAAGACAACCTTTCTTCATGGAGAGCTCAATGAGGACATTTATATGCAACAACCAGAAGGGTTTGTAGCAAGTGGGAGTAGCAACTTGGTGTGCAAATTGAAGAAAGCACTCTATGGCTTGAAGCAATCCCCAAGACAATGGTACCACAAGTTTGACAAGCATGTGATTGAGCATGGTTTCACAAGAAGTGATGGAGATCATTGCATCTACTTCATGCAAAAGGTAAATCACTTCATTATTTTGGTCTTGTATGTTGATGATATTCTTTTGCTTAGTGACTCAAAGGAGTTGGTAAAAAGGACAAAATCTGAATTGTCAAAGAAATTTGACATGAAAGACTTGGGTCCATTGCATTATTTTTTGGGCATTGAAGTCAAGAGAGACCGCATGACAAGAAGGCTTTGGATCAGCCAAAGAAAGTACATTGTGGATCTCCTTGAACTCTTTAGCATGGATAAGAGCACTCCTGTGAACACTCCATCTCAAGTGGGAGTGGCATTGTCAAATGAAATGAGTCCAAAGAACAAGCAAGAAGAGGATGAAATGACACATGTACCATATGCAAGTGCAGTTGGAAAGCTCATGTATGCAATGGTGTGTACAAGACCTGATTTAGCCCATGCAGTGGGTGTTGTAAGTAGATTCATGTCCAATCCAGGTAAGCAACATTGGGTTGTTGTTAAGAGGATAATGAGGTATCTACAAGGGACAAAAGACTATGCAATATGTTATGATGCAGCCGAAAACAAACAATTACAGGGTTTTGTTGATTCAGATTTTGGAGGAGATGTAGATAAGGGCAAGTCCACAAGTGCATATATCTTCATGTTGTTTGGTGGTGCAGTTAGTTGGAGAAGTAAGAAGCAAGAAGTGGTTGCCCAATCTACAACAGAAGCTGAGTACATTGTTGCTGCAGAGGCATCCAAAGAAGCTATATGGCTGCATTTATTATGTGAGGATGTGGGATTTGAGCAAGGACCAATACCTCTTTGGTGTGACAACCAAAGTGCAATTGATCTTGCAGTGAATCCCAAGTTTCACTCTAGGACTAAACACATTAGAGTGAGGTTTCACTTCATTAGAGAAGTGGTAGAAACTGGAGAGGTGGAGCTACTCAAGGTGAGGACAGAAAGAAATGTTGCAGATGCATTAACCAAGTCTTTGGCTGCACAAAAATTCACTTGGTGTCAAGGTAAGGTAGGCTTACAACCTTGGCCAGAGTAGTTGCCAAGTGGGAGATTGTTTGGTTAGTGGCCACTACTCTGTCCCCATCCCCAACACTGACACCACTAGACTGCCAGCACTGACACCAGCACTAGGCTGCAGTGGCAGAAGTCAGAGCCCACATTTGCAGGCTGCAATGGCAGAGGTTTCAGGTTGCAGTGGTAGAAGTCAGAGCCCACATTTGCAGGCTGCAATGGCAGAGGTTTCAGGCTGTAGTGGCAAAAGTCGGAGCCCACATTTGTAGGTTGTAGTGATAGAGGTTGATACTCGAGAGAAGGTAGGTTTTTCTTGTAATGCTCTGTTGTTGGGCTGAAACATAGGGAAGAAATTTTTTCTAGAGAGGTTGTTTTGTTTTGTAATTCTAGTAATGTAGAGATAGGGGTTGTTCCTTTGCTGTTAAACAGGTTGCAAGCCTAGGTTTGAGCACTATACTGTAACTGCCTTGCATTGTAATAGTAATTTTTGGTTGGATATTACATTGTAATAGTCATTGGCTATAGAATGTAATGTTAAAATCCTTGTTTTTTTCTTGGGTGTACATTATTTTCAGTTGTGTCTTTTTATTTTCTTTGTTTTCAACTGTCATTGTTATTCACAGAATTGGTTGCATTGTCCTGTATTGGCCCTCCTTTCCTATCAATAACATACATCATGGTGAGGAATGCAAACTTTATGGCAGTGGCACTCCAGTCAGGATGGGCCCTCATGAGTAGAGCGACATTTCCATGGACGTGCAAGATATCATGATGAAAGCTATGGTCCTATTGTCTAGATCTCAAAGGGAGCTCCAAGAGGCTGAGATTGGATGGCCACGCCATGAGGAATGTGACTCCTAGGGTGATCACATCGAGTTTTAGTAGCTGGGGAGATAAGATGCTCAACCCCCTCAAAGAAAAATTAGCCATCGTAGGCACGTTTCTTGCATCGAAGAAGGTACCATTGAAATCAATGGCAACGCTGGTGTTAGGATTCAGTATATAAACAAAAAGAATTCTTGAAGCAAGCAACTTAATCATAATAGAAGAAATGATTAATCATCATAGAAGAAAAACATAAACATGCAAGACAAGATAAAACACAACATATAACGTGGTTCACCCACCACCAATCCTTTGTATTAACACCAATACAATCTCTGAAGGGAGTAATCCTGCAACACATCAAGTTACAAATTTCTCTTCAAAACACTAGCATCTCCACACAATTACCCTAACAATAATTCAACATACAAACACCCTTGCATCAAACTCTACACCAAGCTTCCTGATCTCTCTACAAGAGATGCACAATCCTATGCACTTCCCATAAACAAAATACTCAAATATATAAAATTATTACAATAGTTTTTTTTTTATATTTAAATCTATCTTTTTTATCCTTTTTGCTTTCTTGGATTTTTGCTTTTTTTTAGCTTTTTGCTTTTCTTTTTCTTTATACAATTAGAAAAACTTAATTTTAGCCAAGATCAGACTCCACAACCTAACAATCTCCCATTTGGAGACTAATCCACAACAACTCTACTGCTGTTGCATCCGCCAAAGAACATCTTTAAGCCAAACAAGGAATATCAACTCCTTCAGATTGTTGTAACCATGCTTTGAACCATCACATGTGTCATCCATGTACTTTTCTTGTGATCAACAAGCAACACACAATCTTACCTACCACAAATCTATGATATTTCAACATCTCCACAATCGCCCATGCATCATGATGATACAACCATCACCATCGTGACAAGATCCACATACCATGTCTACCCCCATAGCATGCTCACACATAATGTGACTTGCCACAACCGCATCATGTGATCTATCTCGCAATCATGCATCAAGATCGGTGCCATGTCCATCCCCCTGGACATGCCTCTTACTCATAGCTCCCACTGCTTGGCCAATCTTTGGTCTTCTACAGTCAAGATCAATACAATATTTAGAAGAAAGTATCAAAGCCTCTTGTAACACGTCACCTGCTATGTTTACTTTTGATCTTCCTCCTCCATATTTATTTTGAGATCATCAATTTTTTGTTCCTTTGAACTTCCCTTCTTTTGCCATAGCTCCCACTCAATCCTAAATTCCAACCTCGCTCTAATACCAATTGTTAGGATTCACTATATAAACAAAAGGAATTCTTGAAGCAAACAACTTAATCAGTAACAACAAAAATGATTAATCATCATAGAAAAAAAACATAAACATGCAAGACAAGATAAAACACAACATATAACATGGCTCACCCAACAACAGTCCTTTGTATTAACACTAATACAATCTCTGAAGGGAGTAATCCTGCAACACAACTAGTTACAAATTCCTCTTTAAAACACCAGCATCTCCACACAATTACCCTAATAGTAATTCAACATACAAACACCCTTGCATCAAGCTCTACACCAAGCTTCATGATCTCTCTACAACAAATGCACAATTCTATGCAATTCCTATAAACAAGATACTCAAACATATAAAATTATTACAATAGTTTTTTTTTAATATCTAAATCTATCTTTTTTATGCTTTTGGGCTTTTGCTTTTCTTTTTCTTTATACAGTTAAAAAAAACTTAATTTTAACCAAGATCAGACTCTGCAACCTACGATTTGGGGCTTTGGGTGGAATTGATGTAAAGCTTTAATGGCCACTACAGCCTTGAAACCAACGTGAGTCGTGCGCATAACGTGAGCGTCTGCAATGACTTTCTCGCCGCTGGCCTCGTTGTTGATCACTATCATGCCTACGCCTCCCGCTTCTCGAACCACTTGTCCCTTGGGCGTCCGTCCCATCACCCCTCTTTGACACACCACAAGCTTTCCTGCGACGAGTTTGGAATCGAGGCTGCCCTCCAAGCACGCAGTTCCATTGGGGTTGGCCACGTGAACCAGTGGCGACAATCCCCCTACCACTTTGGACATCTCTCGGGAAGAGAGATTCTCACTAGAGAACATCGCCGTTGCCGATTTTGGCATTTGCGATTATGTTTTTGTCCATGGTGCTGGTACTCACGATCATGATCCAGGGGGCATCGTGGGAGAGAGTGGAAGAATTGGGACCGCTGTTGCCCGCAGCGCAGCTGACGAAACCCCTCTCTATCGCACGGTAGGCCCCAACGGCAAGGTGGTCTACATAGAATGGCTCGGTCGACAATTCCCCTAGGGAGCGAGAAAGAACGTCCACGCTGTCTACAATGGCCGCCTCTATTCCTGCCAGAATCTTGGCTCCCGATTGGCTTCAATGAAACCGGCAACTTCCGCATTGCCTCCACCTCCGCCTTACTTAATCGAGCTGCAAATCCATTCATCACATGTTCATAAGCGTACAACACATGGGATCTGGTGAACATTTGCCTTGTTCTTCAACTTGAGCTGCGGCTTTAGTCACGAACAATGCAAACCATTTCTTGCGGTCATCCAAGTTGCTGAGCAACCCCATGTCCGGCTCCTTCACGGGAATGATGTATGTCTGTGATTCCTCTGCAAAGGCAACTAAACTCGTCATGAGCAGAACAACCTTTGTAAAGAAGAAAAGGCTAACGCCATTGTCTCTGACAATCTTCTCATCTCCATATTTTCAGGCGAAGGCGATGAACGTATGTTGGATTTAGCCGTCGCTGTTGGATGGTTTAAAATGCGATATGTATTTCAGGTAGTCCAATTCAGGTAGTCCAGATGTGCTTGGTAACGCCAACCATATGCTTTCTATACGAGTAATCCAATTCGGAAATATCCTTTCCATGTCTGCTTTAGCAAAGAGTTTCCGCAGTTTCGAAGTGTCAAATGGAAAGGGTCCTCTTCATGGTAAGGATGAATATCGCTGGTGCCCCAGGAAATCAGACAAGGGGTATTTGGATGCTCCTTTCCGGCCATCTATTGCTATAATTCAAAATGTACCTTGCCTATCAAAACGGAATTTTATGCAACACACAAGCCACTACATTGTTGGCACAGACAAATATCTTCAATTTGAACCTTTCTAAAGCTTTTGTTGTCGCGAGTTACTAAACTCCATTAAATTAGGCAGCTTTTCATTAATGTCCGGTCAAATTTGACGTTTTTTTTTTTTTTTTTTAAATTGAAATATAATGGGTGATACATGGTTTTTTAAATGAGAACTTAAAGATATATTATTATTTTTTTTAATATTAAGATTGTTTTCTTTATTAGAATTTTTAAGTTTATTTTTCCTTTTAAATAAAATACATAGATTACATACTTTAATAATATAGTGGTTACGACTTTGGCTTCTTTTTAGGAGGTTCATTGTTCAAACCATGATGTATGTAATGGTATGCATTGTGTATGTTATAAAAGAAATTGTTGATAAATATTTTAATCCTACAAGATTAAGAGATCTGTGAGGTTGGGAGATCTGTGCTATTGGGATATCTAAGCTGCTAGAAGATCTGAGGTGAGAGATTTGTACTGCTAGAAGATCTACGTCATTGGAAGATCTACAAGGCTGGTAGGTCTATGCTACTAGGAGATCTATAAGGAAAGTACATATGCATCACTAGGAGATATATGAGGTTGGGAGACCTAAGCTACTAGAATATTTATAAGGCTAGGATATTTATGAGGCTAGGGGATCTATGAGGTTAGGAGATCTATGTCATTGGGAGATCTACGAGGTAAGTACATTTGCATCATTTGGAGATCTGCAAGACTAAGAGAACTACACTACTAGAAGATCTATGAGGCTGGTAGATTTGTGAGGTTAAGAGATCTATGTCATTGGGAGATTTGCATCACTGGGAGATCTAAGTCGTTAGAAGATCTATAAGGATAGGAGATTTACACTGCTCAAATATCTACATCATTGGAAGGTTGGGAGATCTATGTTGCTAGAAGATCTACATCATTGAGAGATCTATGAGGTATGTACATCTATGCCATTGGAAGATCTACAAGGCTATGAGATCTATATCATTGGAAGTTATACGAAGTTGGTAGATTTATGAGGCTAGGAGACCTAAGCTATTGGGATATTTGCATTACTAGGAGATCTCCATCACTGGGAGATCTACGTTATTGGGAGATCCTTGAGGCAAGTACATCTATGTCATTGGGAGATTTGTGTTGCTAGAAGATCTACAAGGCTAGTACATCTACATCGTTAGGATATCTGCTCTATTAGGATATCAATATCATTGATAGATCTATGTCACTAGGAGATCTATGATGGATTGCTCTCAGTACCACCAAGGGATGTGCATTATTGGGATACCAATGAGATATTAGATGACATCAATTTTGAATAGAATTTGCACAAGCAAAGAGGGTACATGGTTATGGGGAATAGAGGTAGTGTTGAAGGTGTGTAGAGTGAGGTAAGAATTAATGATGAGGGCAATTTTAGTAGGTTTATCCTTGGGGCTCTATCTAGGTTTCGATGTATTTGACCCAACCAATGGGGGGTTCCAAAAGCTTTGTTATTTTTTCTCCCTTTATAGATAATTCAAACTATTCTTGGTATTAGGCGTTATTGGGAGTTGACCCTATTGTTAAGACTCATTTTGATCTAGTTTTAAAGTTAAAGGCTAATATTCCTTCTTTGTGGATTCCTCAACCTATTCTTCATCGAACATCAATAGAATGAGCAAACTCTTTGGTTGGGAATTTTATTATTGTTGGATTGGATTTGGACTCTATCAAGAAATAGGTTGCTAAAAAATGGATGCCAAAGGGGAATCTAAAAATGGTGGCACTACCCAAAGGCTTTTTACTCTTTAATTTTAAGGTCTTTAAAGACATGTAGGCTATGGTTATGAAGGGAACATGGTTCTTTGGTTAGAAAGAGCTATTTTTGAGGAAATGATCCCTAGACTTCAATTTATCCATTGAGAATATCAGTATGGTACCCCTCTGGGTGAGTCTACCTAGGTTACCTATGGTATTCTAGGATGATGAAATCCTTAAGGGTATTGCTAAATCAATAGATAATTTGATTACGATGGATTTGACTACCTGGGAAAAAACAAGGATGGTTTTTATCATATTTTATGTTAACATTGATCTCTCTAAGCCTCTTTCATTTTCTATTAAGTTCATTTTGGATTTTCGAGATTGGATCTAGGATATAGAATATAAAACCTCTATTCCCATTTAACCTAACTGTAAGAGGGTTGGTCATTCATAGACTATCTTGAGAAAAAACTCCTAAGAAGTAGAAGGTCCAGATATGGAGTAAGAAAAAAGATGAATCTTACTCTAAAGTTGGTATGGTTTTCTAGAAATTGGTGAGCATTCCAAAGGTGTAGAAGCAAATCCAAATAATTTTTTTGTATTAGGAGAGTTATTACCTCCTATTCATGAGGTTGGATTGGATTTTATACTAGATAAGGGAGTTACGATATTGGATCTTCAAAAGGATTAGTTTCCTATGGCTCAAGTTCCTCTGTCTTCTCTTTAGGAGGCTTTGAGTGAGATGTTTTCAAGAGAATCTATGACTACTTCATATAATGAGAAGGTTGTTACCCATATTGATAAGAAAAAATATGAAGTTACTATAGAATCTTTTGGAATTCCAAAGAGGGAGATATTTTTACAAATGTATTGAAATGGAAATTAGAAGAAGTCTGGTATTCCTAGAAGGAATATGGATTTCAAGAAGCTATAAATAGGCAAAAGATAAAGCTAAAGAAGAAGATAGCTTAGCAGTAGCAACTCCTTGCTCAATCAACATGATCAAGCAAGAAGGGAAATATTGGCTCTATACAACCCATCAAAAACACCTAGAAAATTATGAATCTAGCTAGTGGAAGGGGACCAAGAAGACTAATAAAGTTTAAGGTGTTCTTAAAGAAAATTCCTCAAGATATGGCTAATGGGTCCCAACCTATATTACCTTTGAGTAGAGGGGAGGTTCTGCAATCCTTAAAGTAATGAAGATTGTATTGTGGAATATTCAAGGTCTACATGCCCTGACTAAAAAAAGAGTACTAAAATATTTTAGAAAAAGTTTCAATCTTGATATTATTTTCTTACAATAAACTAATATGGACGATGAGGATTTTGATAGATTACAAAGGTTTTTTTGGAAGGGATGCAAAGGTGTGATTATGACTTCTCGTGGTTCTTCTGGATGGTTGTGGATGCTTTGGAATCCTGATTTTATGGAGGGTAGCTCATTCATCATTCTTATGTAAAAATGGAGCAAGAAATTTTATGCCTCTAATATAAAGCTAAAACAATCTCCTTTTAAGCCCTATTGGGTGGTGGGTTGGTATATGTTGTATCATGACTTTATCTTTCTCTTTTGTTCTTTTCAGTAGTTGGGTTTTGGTTTCTATCCTTTTGGATTTTGAGGTTGGTCTATGCTTAGCTACCTTTTCTTTTTTGCCTCCTCTAATATAAAATATTTTGGGACATTTCAAAATCCTAATTTTTCACCATTAATTAAAAAAATAATATATTGGATAATATATTAATAGTTAAAAATAATTGCATATAATATTTGTATGTTATATTTAATAATGTTGGGTTTATATTTATTTATTAATACATGAAACTCATCCTTCTTATATATGGTTCTTATTTCATACTTGGAATCAAAGGTGAAAACATATTCATCCTTGAGCTTGCATCATATAATTATTTTTATTCAAATTGATAATACTAACATATCTAATAATTTTGAATATAAAATAATTAATGTATATAAAAAATATATTATGATATAATTTCATTAAAAAATTATAACATAAAATAAATCGTTAATCTAATAAAGTTTTTTTTTTACATAGTGAAATTGGTAGCCGCCACGATGATCCGGGCACGTTGTCCATATTTATAACTTCCATAGTATTTTTTGATGTCCATCCAAAAAGCCACCACAAAGTACTCCATATAGTCTATCCCTATAACCATCATTCCATATTCATTTTAAACCTTTTACACCACTGCCAGTACCAGGAAAGGGATAAGTTAAGCTAATAAAGTTGAAAGAATGAAATTAAAAAATATAGATTTTAATAATCAAGGTATCATGAAGTAGTGGTAAATGATATGAGCACTAATTAAGTTTGATTCAAAAATTCTGATAAATGCTCACATGGTAAAGTGACTCATTCTAACATAATTTGTTACAATTTCATTGAAATATCATAATAATGATATATAATGATGTTGCAATATATATGGTTGTTTAATAAGTCATTGTTTAGCAAATAAATGTCATTTACTCATAGCTCTAATCATCTTGTTTGTATTGCTTAATTACAGGACTTGCTTCAAAATCTAGGAATTTTTTTTTATAAATGAAATTCTCATATACATAGTCAAGTGAGCACTACCAAATGAATTTAATGTTTGGTCACAATTGTAAAAATCACAAACCAAATTCTTTCATTTGAGACTCTCATGAATTTTATTTCAATTAAAGGAAGTTATTGATGAGACAAATTTTGAGATGGAGCATGATTTCATTTCACATCTAATAGGAAAAAATATTCTAAAACCTCATATTAAAGGTATAATTCATTAAAGCAACAACGTTATGGGAACAACTCCTATTTCTAGTTTTTATAAAGTTGGATATATCTTGAAATATTGTACTTACATAGCTCTCTATAAGGATCATCCAAAAATAAGAATTCATAATAACCATCATCTTATCAAGAAGTAAAGGAACCATACGAGAAGATAAAAATGCTCCACAACATAAACATATCAATATTACTAAATAGAGGAACTCTAATGACAAAGATTTTATCTACACAACATAGATACTTGATGATATTTCTTATCCAAACCTTATTTGGTACATTGATTTAAGAGCAATTAAACTCATGACTCATCAAAATTATTGGTTTGTCACTCTACACCATTCCTCCTATCTTGGATAGCTAATACTTCACAATAATTTCACCTACATTATCATAGGTGTGGAAGATGTAACTTTGTAATGTGTCAAATATTATTATTGGCTTATATAATTTCTTTATGTCCATGGACTTACAAAAAAATTATTTTCATTAGTTAATGATTGATTGCTTGACCATAATTTTATGGTGAAACTTTATAGAATAGGTGATTGAAATATATATCTTATTTTTTAAAATATGGTTTCTATTGTTATTGCTTGTTATTTTGACATTGGTAACATATTTTAGCTTGAGGTTCTTTATTACAATGACCAAGATTTGGAAATGAATACTAATGATGATACCACTATATAGCACTAATAATGTAGGCACTTTGAGTTTTAATGATTTTAATAGAGCATGATGAGAAGCATTCCTCATTATCAAAATATAATGATGCTTACTTGGTTTGTTCAAACAAAAAGCAACATCAATACCTACTTAGCTCTAGAAATGGTTGAGTAACTAATTTATTATACTTGGTGCATACTTGTCTATACAAACTCATAGATATGTGTAACGACCTTCCCCACACGATCTTGATAGAAATTAAATTGATGATTTAAATTTACCTTTTATCTATAGAATGTGGTACTGCTGATAGTCATTGTGTATGTAATACCAGGAATATACCTTCGGTGGAATAAGGATGATCGACAAAAAAGGTATGAGGGAAGTGATGATTCAACTTGTGAGTACATGAAAACTCACGCAAATGCATAACATATAGGTGCATTGTGAGTGATTGGCATTCCCTTGTACACTCTTGATCGACCAAATTTACTTGTGTAAAGTGGAGGAATTTTTATGCTAGCCAAAGATTGCATGAATTTTAAATAGAATGCTTTATTTTTGGACAATCCATATGAAGATATGTCTTGTATAAGGATATGGGTTGAGTAGCGATTTTATGTTGATGTTGACATTTTTTCATTAGCTAGAACCCATAGATTATAAATGTTTATTTCATATATTTTGTTAACTAGATTAGTGTAGATTAAAAATACAACGCCAAACAAAAATAAAACCACAATAATGGAATACAGGAAAGTTGCACAAAACAAACAATTTTTATTAATCAGTGGAGTTTAAAAACTCCTCTTGAGTACAACAGGGCCTGTAACCCTTTTTGTGATACACAAATTACAGTTTGTGCTAGGGTTCTCCGAAACCCTAGCTGGAATAAAGTGGTGGCATTTTCGAAGACGTATCCTTAATCCTAACAAAGTGAGTGGGTTTTGTTGTATCCTGTAGCTCGGACCACTCCAGCTTAAACAGCTGCTATCAACACACCGGATCTGCCATTAAAATCCTGCACACATTAACACTATCAAGGATTTAGAAATTAATAAGAGGGCTCCACTATGTGAGCCCTCAGAAACAATTTAAAACCCTAGAAAAATAGAATGCAGGAGTTCAACAATAGATTAATAAAAGAAAAGAAGTTACTTGCTTTAAACTGATTTATACCTGTTCTCTGTTAACGCGGCTAGACCAGGCGGCATCTGGAAGTAATGTGGCTATCAAATCGACTACAGAAGACGCCCTGGTGCACTCACTGAACACCCGTGTGCTTCTGGATCAAGGTTTCAGACGTCGGTCTGAGTCTGTGGCTGCGGGTAAACGCCCGTGGGCACTTGGTAAACGCCCGCGGGCACTTGCGACAAGAATGGGGGATTCTGTAGAATGCTGCAGAAGGGATGGCGACGAAGTTGGCGATGGATGCGGCGAAAAGGGGCGGTGATGGATGGCTGAAGAGATAGATGAAATAGAAGAGATAGGCCCAAAAGATAGCAAAGATAGCAAAGATAGGAGAAGAAGATAGGGTTTGAGCCATCAAAGTGACTCAATTTATAATCCACTCTTAGGGCACACTTTAGGGTTTTAACGACACTTTGAATGTGTGGCTAAGATTAAAGTGGATCCAAGGGTAGAGAATAAATCTAGGTTGTGAAACGGATTAAGATGGATGGACGGATGAGATTAAATGAAGGATGGACGACTTAGATTAAATCACTTAAACTATATTTATATATATATATATATATTAAAATATTAAAATATTAAAATATATATATAAATAATAATTTAAATAAATTTGGGGATGAAAAATGGCGGGAAAGGTGAAATTGGGCCAAATAATGGCGGGAAGATGTGGATTTGGGCCAAATAATGGCGGGAAGGATGGATAACTGACGCGTGGCTGATAGGAAGGTATAGATGACTTACAAGTGGCTGGATTTTGGTGTCTACAAGTAGATACTTGGAATACCATTATTGTTAGGTTTTTTTATTAAATGGTTTACATTTTAGTTGAAGAAGTTTATTTAAAAGTGTTTATTATATCGAGTGGAATAAATACCTTTATGAATGAATACTTTCAAATCAAGTATCCATATTTAGTCTCATTTTAAAGTAAGTTGGAATAGAATATGTGGTTCATGGGAATGTATATAAGCATAGATATCTAGATATGTATCTAGGTGAGTAAATGCCCTTTTGAATATTCTAGGAAGTTAAACAATGAACTCAAAAGGGAATTTTAGATGAACCTTCTTGGTGAAACTTAGAATATGGTTCAAATATACATTTAAAAATAGCCTATTAACCTATGTTAGGTAATAACTAGATGTTAGAACCCATATAGAGTCTCAATTGATATTACTTAAACCTTGAACCTAGTATGTTTATCGGGAAGGATGAATAAGTGGTTAAAACGAGTAACCCAACACCAATTGTTATAAGAGGATAACAACTACGACTTGTAAATATCTATTTCCTATAAAGGTAAGTTAGGACGAAAAGGGGATGAGGGGTGATATGTGATGTCTCATCTAGGTCATTAGATGAGAAGTACAATGATAGGTCCTTGCACTATTTTTGAATAAAGTGGAACTAGCATGAATAAGGATCTAGTCTAAACCATGATGATTGGTATGGAATAATCTATTATGAGTCATTAAATGATTAAGTTGAACCAAGACCAATGTCAAGGTAATGATATGGCTCTAGATGACTCTAGGAGAGTGGATAATTAGCTAGGTACTAGGCATAGGTATCCTAACCTCTTACATGCTAACTACTGAATAAGATGATCAAGTTAGATCAAGGTTAATCATACTAAGGGATGGAGAGATTATGCATCCACACTCTAGATGTTATGGACCCTAGGGGATAATCCTAGCCATGGATCTACACTCATGGTAGAATAAGAAGATGATAAATGAGGAAGATATATTTACAAAATGGCACCTTATATGGTATTTGGTCAATCTATGTTAGGAATCTACTATTAAAATAAATCTCACTCACTCAAAATACTAGAAAATAATTGAAATGCATCAAATAATAGAATAACACTATGTAAAAAGTAATTGTAAAATTGAAACGATCTCACAAATGACTTAAAATTGTAGGCCTCTTCAAGGGGCAACCTCCTTCAATATTTTATTAGCTTGCAAAAAGATACATTCATACATGGCTTCATGTATTTTAAAGAGAATACTTCATGCAACCCTACCTAAAGTCTCAAGAGTTGGCTTACATGCAAAATACCACTTGATATGAAATCTTCTACCAAACATCAGTTACAATCTTCATAATGGTTACATGAGATGATACCACTTGGTTAGATGCCTTACTTGCTACATGCATTACAATGTATTACAAAATAACATTATAATGGGATCTCCCATGTTGGAAGTGGGTCATTACATAATAATGAGAATTACAAAATAACGTTAGTATGGGATTCTAACAATCTCATCTAGTTGGGAGACTATTTGCAGTAGTATTGATTCTCAAATATGGTATGCTATACCTTGTACTAGATTAAAAAATTGGATGAATATCAAACCAGTTAATCTGAAAAATTTTCCCTTAAGTTGAACTATGATGGCAAACTAGAAAAGATATTTTTATTGTTTGAGCCTCTTTTGAGAGTTACAACTAGGTGAGTAGACTTGGATTGTTACATATTTTATCAGAGCAGTATAATATCCTTATTTTGTAGAAATTTGTATATTTTCTTTAATAAATAAAAGCTAAACAATTAATATAGTTCTTTTGCTAGCAGGTCTAATGGTGCAATTGTTGTGAGGTGGATCTTTAAGGAATTCCATGGTATATGGGCAAGAAGAATTCATGGTTATACCTCAAAAAGGACCTCGAACAAGAAATATAAAATAATATCCTTGAAGGGAAAGACAAATGAAACTATCAAGGAGGATGGAAGTCTGGAAAAGGTGGTTCAACTATTACAAACCCATATGGAACAATAGAAAAAGGAAATTGCGCAACAGAAAGCACATATGGCCCAACCACATGAACTGATAGTCCAACAAAAAAAATGGATAGAGGATATAGACACCAAATTTTAACTATTTATTATTTATATATATTTATATATAAATATATAAATATTTTATATATTTATACATTTATATATAAATATATAAATAAACATCAAGAATCCAATTGATAGATTTAATCAGTAAAAAGTGCATTTCAATGGTTAGATTTAATCCAAAGTATAATGCCACAAATTAAAATCCAATGGTCAGATCTAATCAACATTATTTTGTAATCAATGGTCAAATTTAACAACACCACAATCTGATCCTAACCCTAAACTTTTAAAAATATTATAAAATTACATTCACTTGGGTGAATAAGGGGGGACAAAAAAAAGAGGATGACATTAATGAATGAACAAAGAAAGAGGTAAGAGAAAGAGAGAGAGATAATACTATTGTTATGCTGCTAAAATCATGATTTATGTATGCAATAATATTTCTATTTTTCAATTTATATTGATCATTTTATTATACTCACTTTGGTAGGTGTTACTAATATCTTCTATTACTTCAATGTGTGCAAGATTTATAGATTCACTCACTACAAATGCATAAATAAAATCTACTCTAATCGATGGTCACAATAACAAACCCACCATCCAACTTACTTGTGGCATAAAAAGCTGAAGATACCATCATTCTTTTGTGAAAGGATTTGTTTTTGTGTGGAAAACATCCAAGAAGAGATGCCACTTTCGGGTAAGACCCAAGGAGGCAAGGGTATATTTTTGTGAAATACATTATCCCTATTTGGTACATATGATTGTAAAAGGCACCCTAAAATGGTCGATATGTATCAAAAAGGATTTTCTTGAATTTAATACATATTCTTATTTTATTATAAATGGTGTATTTTTCATGTCAAAGGTTGCTCCCTACAAGAAATGAGGGGTCACTTCCTACATCAAGCAATTTACTTTGTATGTCATTAGCATAGAGGTCACTCCCTAAAAGAATTGAGGGGTTGCTTCCTACATCAAGCAATTTACATTTCATGTTAGAGTTTTCTCCCTATGAGAAGCGAGAGGTCACTCCCTACATCAAGCAATTTATATTTCATGTCAGATTGACTGATATAGGATTAATTAGCTCAAAGGATTGAGATTAGTAAAGAAATAGGTGTTCCATTGTCTCAATTTACTGAGATAAGAATAGTAGCCTATTGTCTCGATTGATTGAGATAAGGTTAATTCTAGCAAACTATGGGAGATTGATCACTCTTGCCCACTTGAGGGATGTCTGCAACATTCAAAACTCAAAATATGGTGGAACCTCTATAAACCTACCAGGTGTATCTTCATGAACCATAAATTTGCAAAAGAAATAAATTTTATTCTTTCTCATAGAATGACTAAACTTGGCTTGTTACTTTAAATCCAACTTCTTTGAGTATGTGTCAAAGGGAAATGACACCCAAGGTAAGAAAGTGAAGTAGGGGATCATCACAAGGTCTAGGATTGGCTAAGAAGGTCAAGGGTGAATGACAAACAAAATTATAAAATATTGTTGACTTGAGTAGGGAGACAAGGGATCTAAGCTCGGATTTCAAATAATGTGACATTGATCCTATACCTTGAGACATCTAGTCTTGGAGCAGAATTATCTATCAGATAAGGGTATTAAAATAAGCAATCATTGGGATGTTTATTGATTAAGTTCCCTAAAGCAAAAGTTTAGAATAAATATAGGGAAAATATCCTATTGCAGCAAATCAAGGAAGCAAGGATCGAATATTAGAAGAGCTAGCTAAAGACCTAAAGAATATTAGATTGGTAACTTCAGCCAAGATATGGTTGTATGGGATAGGAAATTAATCTTGTCCCTGCAAAAATAATATAAATAGAATTATATTTATAGGTTGGAAACAAATATTAGTGGAAAGAATGGGTGAGAAATCTATTCCTGAAGAGGAATATGGAATCATCTCTCCGAATGATTATAACTTGTATTGAATTAAATACGTACGTCTTGTAATATGCTCTTAGTAATATAACACTTAAAGGATTGTGTAGAGAGTAGAGTTTTGACATAGTCCTTAGAAACTCCTATATTAAAGGACTTGTGAAAGGAGTAAATATTATGACTCCATATTTCAAAATAATGAAAGGTAAACACTTGAAGGGACATAAAACTCTTCATAAAAATGGATCGAGGCACTCTCTTCAAGAGGAATATGATTGAATTATGTTTATCATTGTTTAAAATGAGCCTATGTGATTATAAAATGATGATAGTAATCACAAAATAAACACCCTACATGGAGTGGGTGTAATTAGCAAAATTGTCAACAAATGATAATAACATGAAATGACACTCTTACGTGGAGCAAGTGTGGTCGTTTACATCATCTTTAGAAGATGATAGTTTCAAGAGAAACTCTTTAAAAGAAATAAGTATGGTTAATGTTAGTAGGGATAAAATTTTTGCTAAGACACCTCACATAGAGTGAGTAAGTCGTTGACATTATCTAAAAAATGTGAAGGTAGTTCTATTTGTATTTCTTACTGTCTATATTATGCAAGCTATAGGACAAAGCAAGAACCATCAAAACTACTATTTGTGCTAGGTACTACTATGAAAATTGGGGGTAAGGAAAACCAATATCCATGATTGTATAGATACTTGTATTGCAGGGAAACACACGAGATTGTGTTTAGCCTAAGCGGGTAGTATGTCATGACCCTCCCTTAGAAAACCTATGTATATGATGATTTATTCATTGAATAACTCGGGAAACATGGATGAATACCCCATTTCATATAGTATGTCATGACTCTACATGAAGAAAAATGACAGATCTTGAATAAAACTAGTTTACCGTTTAATAATTTGCTTTTAGATGCAATTTTCCTTAATAAAATCCTTTTCTATCTATGATTTTATTTAGTATAAAGAGTAGATTTCAAGGAAAATGTATATATTTGAAATTACTTCTAAATAATATTCACGAAGAATCTTGTGCACCTCATTTAAGAAAGGAAAACACTTCGTTAAGCATTGGACAGGTTGTCACCTTGCTATTAAATGGTTACTCCCAAATAAATTTTTGGGAAGGACTTGAAAACATATTCATGAATTAATCATTGAAGTGAATTCTGGTTGTTACCACCTATCGTGCTTCGAGTAAAGATGAGAACGTGCGTTGAGAGATTAAAAAAAAGCACTTAATCTCGAAAATGTCTCAAAAGATAAGGATGGGAAAGAAAAATAGTTACTTTCCATGAGCTGAATGGGAAGAAAAGAAAAAAAATAAAGGAGGTATTTAAAAAAAAAATGGTAGCCAAATCATAGAAGTTTCAGATGGAGCTGCGTTCTTCAGAAGAAAATTTTTGCAGGTAATTCTAGAACTCATCCTGGTTGCCAGATGTAATAGATAAAATATTTTATAAATTCTAAAAAAATCTTGCTAAAGTGTCTATATGCAAATAAATCTCCTTGAATAGGGAAAAACTTCTTATTTTCAGAAGAAGGAGCCAAGTAATGCACTACCAGTAGTAGCTTATGTGTTGGTGAAAGGAC